>JAWWMW010111219.1:0-10261 GCA_035048345.1 Echeveria elegans
AAAATTGTAAACTAGCGACCACGTGGTCGCTAAACTGTCGGTGGAAAGTTACTTTAGCGACCACGTGGTCGCTACTTATGTCGGCAGATAATAAAATTATTTTCCAAAAAATAAAATTGTAAACTAGCGACCACGTGCTCGCTAACTTAAAGTCATGTATAATCTTAGCAACCACATGGTCGCCAATATTTTTCAGAATTTGGCGCCAATGTTAGCGACCACGTGGTCGCTAAGTGGTCGCTAATATATTCCGCGAAGTTTTCGCACCAAAAATAGCGACCGGACGATATATCAGCGACCATTGAGTCGTGGTCGCTAAAAGTTGGTCGCTCGAGCAGTTTGGTGTAGTGTTTGCAGAGAGGAAAGCTCCCCAACACATGCCAAGTTCTTTTCTTCTTTCATTTCTAGTCCTTGTCTTGTTGAAGATCTGAAAGCTTGTTAGTTGTAATCTGTCCAACTCTTGTACTCTTTCTTTTATTTTCTTGTTTAAATCAAGTATGTATCCGTAGTCCCTCGACATGAGTGAGTAGTCACTTTAGATGACAAGGGTATGATAAACCCTTGACTACTCATGATCGAACAACGGGATTTTACATACTTCACATGAATAATTTTTTTTTGTTATAACAAACATATTTAGCTTACGCTTATGTGTTTTTGGATAAGTGTCTTGGCAAACGCTTAACACTAACCCATGAGTACGATAACACGGGGAAGAATCCTATCGGATGAACCCAGGCTAGTATTGCACAGAAAGTGTAAAAGCTAGTAATGTACGAGGTTAAATATTCTTTAGTCAGGAGATAGCTTATATGTGACCACCTGCGGCTATTGATCGACGAAAGACTAGTTTAGAAAGTATTCAATATGCGACCACCTGCGGCTAATGGATTTGAATTCTACGGTAGTAACTTAACGCGTTAGTTACTCACTGTCAAATATGTTAAATGTATTTTTGTACGTCAAAATTCGGACCAGTGAGATGTACAAAATATATGTATTACTAGTCCTAACTTAAATAAACCATTCGAAAATCATTCTATCTATTTTCATAAATCTCAAAATGAAGTTATGAGTATGTTAGGATAATTCATATCTGAGTCATCTTCTTTTTAAAATTAGTTTTTACAAACAACATCCTGTCACTACAAACAAACCATTTTCGAAGAAAACCCCCAAACCACTTAGAACTTTTTTATGCTAAGAGTAGTTTAAATCACTAAGTTTATACCATTCCCTTGGGTTCGACACTAGGTCACCCTAGTTTATAAATTTCTTTTCACATATTTCGTGACACCACGATATTCAACGTCAGTTCTCTTGGGTTCGACACTAGGTCACCCTAGTTTTTATAAATATCTTTTGACACGTGCTATACTACCATTTACTGCGCGTCACATGCGTTGGCACTTTGAGCACGTTGAAGAAGACGGTGTAATGTGCCACCCTTCAGAAGGAGAGGCTTGAAAATCACTACACCAATCTGGCAATTTTGCGTCCAACACTTTGTGTCCACTGTGTTGTGGACCCAATATTTGCATCCATATGGACGCTAATGAGATATGGACGCTATAGTTAGTGTCCAGTTGGATGCACACATCATTTTAGACGCTAATTTATATGTGAAAATTTCACGCAAAACGATTAGCGTCCACGTGGACGCTAAAATGAGTGCGAAAACTTTTGCATAAAAAAATATATTATATAAATTAAAAATACATTAGCGTCCATGTGGACGCAAAAATATTAATATTTTTAAACTAGAAATAATTAGCTAAAAATTGTTTTTAAATTAGAAATAAATAAAATATTTATAAATTTAAATTAGAAATAATTAGCGTCCACGTGGACGCTAATGATAATATATTTTTTGCGGCCACCGACACATCTTCATCCATGTGGACGCTAAATACAGTACCAATATTTTCGGCGGTATTTTCCCGCCCATTTTTCCCAATTTTTGCATCCACATGGATACAAATAGTCGGTGGACGCAAACGATCGGGTATGTACGACATGTTAGACGTTGCCAACATGCCGTTATGGCCTAGTTGCGACATCAGTCAGTTGGCAGCTGTGACGAAAATGCTAAGTCTCAAGTCCAAACTTTCACTAACGGAGCGAGGTTGCGACATGATTTTAGATTACGCGAGACGCATCTCACACCCCGAGACAACATTACCTGAATCATTTTTTGACACTAAAAATTGGTGGAAAGTCTTGGGCTGCAGTTCGAAACAATTGACTGTTACCGAATCATTGTAGATATACTGGAGTGCAGATGCAGATCACATTTCGTGCAAGACATGTGGGCACGCGATATGGAAACATGGTAAGACGAAGTTGGTGCCATTTTCTCGTATGTTTTATTTAGCCATAACTCCAAGTTTGCAATGACTATATGCTTCTGAGGCGACTGCCTCACAGATGTGTTGGCACTTCGAGCACGTTCAAGAAGATGGTGTAATGCGCCATCCTCAGATGGAGAGGCCTGGAAACATTTCGACAGGATGCATCCTGATTTTTCTTAAGAGGCAAAAAATGTTAGGTTGGGATTATCTACTGATGGATTTATGGGGCTTTGGGGGCAACAATACTCATGTTGGCCAGTTATTTTGACACCGTACAACCTTCCCCTATCCATGTGTATGCGGGATAAAGTTATGCTTCTAACAATTATTGTCCAACCGTTGATGTGTCATAGCAGATCCATCACATATGATGTGTCAAAGAAGCAAAATGTTGTTATGTGAGCGGCTGTAATGTGGACTATCAGTGACTTTCCTGCTTATTTCATGTTGTGAGGTATTATAATCTATTCATAATCACTCAGTTCATTTATTTTTATAAATATTTAAATATATAATATTTAAATAATTAATGAAGGATTGAGTACCGCTGGAAAATATGCTTGTCCTTACTGTATGAAGAACACCAATGTTTTTTACTTGAAGAATTGACGTAAAATGTGTTGGTTTGACTGCCATAGGAAATTCCTACACATTGACCATCGTTTCCGCAACAACGTGACTGATTTCAAAAAAAGCAGAAGGTTTCTTGATGATGCTATGCCAGTGCGAGATGGTTATGAAGTGTTGCAATAAATTGAGAGAATTGGACTGTTAAAGACCACTGAAGAGGGTGCTAAAGAACAAAACGTAAGTGTCGGTAGAGATTCTGGATGGAAACGTACGTGTTCGGCATAACTTGGTTGTCATGCATATCGAGAAAAATGTGTTCGACAAGAAGTACTGCAAGGCATGGTACACATTGGATCGTGATCAGAAGAAAATTCTATTCGAATGGTTGAAAAAAGTTAAATTTCCAGACGGTTATGCTTCAAATCTAAGCCGTTGAATTGAATTCTACAAACTTTGAATGTTTGTTATGAAGAGCCACGACTGTCATGTCTTTATGCAGAGGTTGTTGCTTGTTGCTTTTCGACCTTTCTTAGAGAACAAATGTTAGGAGCTTATCGCAGAGTTGAGTGCATTCTTCAGAAATCTTACATGTTATGAGCTGAAGTACGAAATAACACATAATCTGCATTCAGAGATACCTATCATTTTGTGCAAGCTAGAGCGGATTTTTCAACCTGGGTTGTTTGACTCAATGGAGCATTTTCCTATCCATTTGGTAATGGAGGCAGCAATTTGTGCCCCTGTATAGTACATATAGATGTATCCATTTGAAAGGTATTTTATGTGAACATGTATTTAATTAAGTGTTACCCAACTCATCGATTACTAATGATGTTTTCCAACTAACAAGTGTAGATTTCTTTGGAGATTGAAGAACATGGTCGAAAATAAAGCGCATGTAAAGGGGCCCATTTGTAGTGCATACATAGTTCAAGAAACCGCGACATTTTGTAGATTTTATTTCAACTCAAATGTTGCAAATAGCCAAATGTCCTAGGGCCGCAACGATGATGGCCTCGATGAGGGTGTAGATCCAGACGATTTGTCCATTTTCACATTTCGAGTCGTACTTTGGGTAGACCCATACGTAGACAACTTACGAATGATGAGTTTCATTTGATACAGACTTATGTCCTACTCAACTCTGAAGAAGATGAACCCTTTGTAGAGTAAGTTCATTTTTAGTTAATTTATAATTCATATTACGATTTATCACTGAAGTTAATGAGTATCCAATTTTTCACAGATATTTTCTTGTAAACATCATGCGAATGGAAAATCCCGAAATTACTTGGATCAGATTTTCGCCAATGGTTCTAAGATATGTAAGTCTTTCCTACCTAAAATATAATATGTGTATTCGTGTAAAACTTTGTTATCAATTAGTATATGTGTAGGCAAAGATTGAAGAATGTCCAATTGCCAACACCAACATCCAAACTTTGGTCTGTGGACCTGCTAGAGTTGTTAGGACTTTTTCTGGGTATGTGGTGAATGGTTATCGTTTCCACACAAAGACTCATTCGCAATCGAGAGTCATAGACTACAGTGAAATCTGTGTATTGGGATAACATTTGACACTGACGAAGAGTACTACTACGGAGTTCTAGATGAAATAATTGAGCTTAACTATGTATCTCTAATGATGAAGCACTCTGTTATATTCAATTGCTCGTGTTTTGATACCAAAAATCAGTGAGAGACTCGCGCCCATCCTCAGATGAAGAATATGGTCGATGTGAATCGACACTAGAAAATGGTTACTAAGGATCGTCACATTTTTGCATATCGAGCATCTCTAGTGCATTTCATTGAATACCAAAAAAATGGTAAACAAATGGTGATTGCTTAGAAGTTATTAAATTGAGGTCTCGTGTATGATCTCAAGAGGGTGTTGAAAGTACTGGTCATCACATTTTAGTTGCACAACCGTTCCAATAAGAATCTGCTACCACAATGCGTGCGATTGATGATCCACGTGATGTTGACAGACAAGGTCCCTTACACGAAAAAAAGCAAAAAGTTCAGAGGAGGAGGAGTTTGAAAGTTCAAAAGAATTAACCGAAGAAGATGAATGTGATTGTCGTTGTAATTGAATAATATTCTTATCAATTAAAATCCTTAAAGGGTTCAAACTCGGATTATACATAATTAAAAAATTACTTTATTTTTGTTTGCATGTTGTTGTCTTTTAAAATCATTAAGGTTATTGAAAGATAAATTGAACATTTGACTTATAATATAAATCAGAGACCATGTGCATGCTAATGTTTGTTTTTGTAAATGGAATAAATCAGCGTCAACGTAGACGCCAACAGTTTGTTTTTTAAAATATGGAATGCATTAGCGTTCAGGTGGACGCAAATTTTTTTTAAAAAAAAAAAATTTAGCGTCCACGTGAACGCTAATGTTTTATATTTTTTAAAAAAATATTAGCGTCCACGTGGACGCTAATGTATTTAGTTTTTGAATTACCCGCATTGTTTTTTGTAAAATGGTGCCTTTTAGTTAAAAAGTTACGTCCATGTATACACTAATTTTCGAATTAGGCGCCTTATTATTTTAATATTAGCGTCCACATGGAGGCTACTTTTCAATTTCGCCCCCGTATTTTCAATTTTAGCGTGTATATGGACGCTTATTTTCTGATTAGGCGCCTTATTTTTAATATTTGCGTCCACGTGGACACTAATTTTTAAATTAGGCGCCTTATTTTTAATGTTAACATCCACGTGGATGCTAATTTTTGATTTAGCCGCCTTATTTTTAATATTTGCATCCACGTGGACGCAAATGTTCAGTCTATATAAATCAGCTTCGGTGAACATTTCATTATAACTTTCAAGTGAGAAGATTACAAAGATGAATGGAGAAGATAATCTGCCTGAGTTTTTTAAGGTGTATATTACACAACACCGTTCTGAAAAAATGGTAAGTTTATTTTTATACATTTTTAATACATTGTGATTATATGAAATTTAACCGTCTAAAATTGTTATTGTATTTTATACCTTGCGAATTTATACCTTATCTTGGTAGGAAAAATCCGATTTTTGTAAGTTTACCGGTCCAATCGCAAAGAGTTGGAGAGATACTTTGTCTGAGGAGAGTGAAGATTTGTATTTTACTCGTTGGTGGAAAGATTTTAAAAATGACAATATAGTGAGTGCTGGGAATTTTTTTTTAAATATCATGGTAATTTGGTGTTTAGTGTCATCGTATTAGATGAAACTATGCATGAGAAAGTTGTACACCATGATGATCAATAAAAAAATTATATAAAACAAATAAATTTAGCATCCACATCGATATAAAACCGTACTTCTCCATTTCTCAGAAACTCCCTCGAAATCAAACGCCCCGACACTCAAAATCAACCGCCATTTCGCCTTTCGTCTGTGCGTTACCGTCGCCGTTCGTACCAGCGTTCGTGCCTTCTGTCCGTCGCACGTCGGCATTTGTTCCAGCGTCGTCATTCCGTCGTTTGTTCCAGTGTCGTCGTTGCCATTTATTCCAGCGTCCGTCCGCCCGTCGCAACCGCCTTCTCCGTACGCCGTCTGTCCGTCGATTGTTGTAAGTTGTAAATTGTTAAATGCTCAACTGATACTTCGATTGTTTCTGTTGAATTGAATTTTGAATGTTGATATTGTTGAATTGATACTTTAATTGTTGATATTGTTGAATGTCGATTGTTGATATAGTTGAATTGAATGTTGAATGTTGAAATTATTCAATTTTGTAATTTGTATCATTTTGTAGGTTTGAGATTATGACGGGGCATCTTCGTCGTGGGGCACACCCGCCACAGGACATGGAGACTTACCCGAATCTGGCGAGGAGCTCCCAGATGCACAACGTAGTGAGGGCGAGGCACGTCATGCCCAAAATTGGGAGAGAATGGAGTCGGATGGGATCGATTTCGATGCTCTCCACATTGCGAGTCTCGAGTTTTCTCTCTCAGACTCACCCGACAGTGCGACCGTGACATGGCGGGGCCAAGTGGTATGAGCACTTTCGTCGAGACAGATGTCGCGACCTCGGCGGTTGCAGGTGGTCGAGCAGATCGCTCGGTACATACCCTCTATCCCGATACTATTTGGGATCTGAGCTGCACTGGCGGGAGGTTAGTTTTTATGTATTTAAAAATATTGTTTTCTAACTGTACAATTAACTCATTTGTTTGTACCATTTGTAGGTTCGAGCCCGGCCACGCGCTGGGCTACTCAAATTATCACCTCTCAGCTAGATGTGAACACCTGGAGGTTCCACGACGCCAGTAGAGCGTCTTGAGATCATTGGTTTGCGTCATGGAAGATATTTTAATTATTTTGTTATTTAAAGTACCTATTTTATTATTTCAGATGTACTTTCGCTGGGATGAGTCGGTGGAAGGTATGAGCGCATCGAAGGTCCAAAAGAGGTAGGAGAAGCGGTAGCAAAGCGCTACAACGACATTATCAACAAGGCTCGAGTAGAGGAGAACAAGCCAGCTTGGACTGATTTCTCCTACATGGGACCAGTGGATGGCGCACCGGAGTATGCTAGAGTACAAGACAGTGCGGCAGTGGCAGAAGGGGAATCGAAATGTTCGGCCATCGCTGCACACCTCGAGGTGCATATCCATGGTCAAGCACCGGCGTCGTACGGTATGTATTAATTAAATATTTTCAATTTGATTAGAAAAGTTATATTTATTTAATTATTTAATGTTTTATTTTTTGTAGGAGGCCCGACTCGAGAGGTCAGTCACGCCTTACGAGTTAATGGTCCACACCCACGCACGCGCGCCAGAGCGTACTCGGTTCATGGATCAGCGTACGCAGGAGATAGTGGTCAGCTGTGTAATTTTAAAATTATTTTTGATTATTCTCGAATAAATATTTTTTAGTTTAATTATTATTCATTATTTTAATAATTATTTTATATGTATTAGGAGCGGACTGAGAAGATTCTCACCCAAAGGAGCAGCCAGTCTGAGACGTCGTCGTTCAGGATTCCTGCGATGCTTACATTGAGGCGGTCGGTGGGGTTGGTCCGGGTGGTGCAGTTTTCAGAGTTAGAGTAGCACCCGACTTATTCAGCGAGCAGATTTGACCGCTCGACGCGAGGCCGCTCTCCTGATCCGGCTGGAGCGCCACAATGACCGGCTGACACAAGAGGTGCAGCACCTCCGGGATGAGATGATGGAGATGTGGGAGTTTCGCCAGAGGATGGACGCGTTCATGACCCATATGACGGTCAATCAGTCAGCTCTGTCGCTGCCGTGTGAGGATTAGATATATATTTTTATATTTAGAAAACGCTAATTATGTAAATATATTTATTTATATTTTAATATGTAAATATGTAAATATTTATTTTCAAATTTTATATTTATATATATTTATATTTTTTATATATTTTCAATTAATTAAAAATAAATCAGTGTCCACTTTTACTCTAATATTTATATTTTTAATTTAGAAAATAGAAATAAATCAGCGTCTACATGGACGCTAATATTTATATTTGATTTTTTTTAAATTAGAAATAAATCAGCGTCCACGTGGACGCTAATATTTTAATTTTGAAAAATAAATTTATAAAAAATTAAAAATAATCAGCGTCCACGTAGACGCTAATGTTTTTATTTTGAATTTTTTTTTCAAAAATTTATAATAAATCAGCATCCACGTAGACGCTAATATTTTTATTTTGAATTTTTTTTTCAAAAATTTATAATAAATCAGCATCCACGTGGACGCTGAATGTAGCGGTCATAACATTTGCGTTTACGTAAACGCTGTTGTATTTTCGTCCACATAGACGCAAACATTTTTGGCCGCTATATTCAGCGTAGACACGTCCATGTGGACGTTAAATTCCGTATGCGTCCAAAGATTTAACGTTTACAGTTTGCGTTCATTTTATGCGAATTTACTTTCATTCTGATGGACGCTAATTTGTCAATTTTTTTGTAGTGTGAGGAGCTTCTCCTGGAGTTTCTGTTATGATACGATCGGAACTGGGGAAAGGGAATGAAGACGAGAGAGAATTGTATTTCTTTTCTTGTTGCCTTGATCAATGGAACAGTGTGTTATATAGATTACATAAACTTGCTGAGCACTCTTTCTCCTTGCTGCGTCATCTTATTCATGCTTTGCGCGTGTTAGTCCCACTTGGCGTAACAAACTTGTGGATAGGGTATCTAGTAGAAGGCATCTTTTCCCTGGCCCCCCTGCCGAAGCTTCTATTCTCCTTAAGAGCTGTAACAGTTTCCTCCTATCAATGAGACTGTCATCAA
The DNA here is from genome assembly GCA_035048345.1 of Echeveria elegans. Taxonomy (NCBI): domain Eukaryota; kingdom Viridiplantae; phylum Streptophyta; class Magnoliopsida; order Saxifragales; family Crassulaceae; genus Echeveria; species Echeveria elegans. The sequence goes on from JAWWMW010111219.1 coordinate 9,205, forward strand.
CTGCCAACACATGAAAGTACTTCACTTCTTCTGATTTTTGTTGCTTCGTCTCTAGCCGCTCATCTTGACCTACTCCACCTTCCATTCTTCTAAGAAAATAATAGCCCTGAAAACTGGATACTCTCGGTAATAACCTCTAGATATGTATCCACTTCCTTTTACCATTTTATAAGTATAAAAGGAAAGAGAGAACAAGAGAACAAGAGAGACTTGGTAGACGGAGTGGGAGAGATAGAGAGAAATGCTTACTGGCTTAGTTGGTGTATGTATACTTTTTTGTGTTAGTCTAAGTTATGATATTGGTCCCTTTTCTTGCAAATAACTTCACCTCCGGAAATCAATCAAAAATCTGGAAAAAAGCCCCAAATTCTTTAGCATCTTTGTCTTGACGCAATGGGACCAAAGGGGATAAAAATCTTGTGTTGTGATACACAAAGGGATTGAAGAAGTGGGCGAGAAGTAAACAAAGAAGTATGACTAACTTAGTGGGGTTTTCTCTTTGTTATTCTTCTTCTTTTCATTGTACTCATGATATCTTGTAACGTGATTTAATCTAAATTGTGTAATTGACGTAGTGCTTTTGGTGCATCTACTTCTCCTCTTTATTGTTCCCCCTTCTCTTGTGGGGTCCATATGATATGGTCTCATTTATTTCCTTCTTTTTCTTGAACGGATCTCTTTGGATTACTTACTAAAAAAATCTGCAACCTAGACTCTCTTCCAACTCTTATGATTTTAGATGATCATGAGCTAGGCATGTGATTGAGACTTGGTCTAAGGTTGATAGGGATTATACACTTTAGGGTTAACTAAACAGGTAGATGTATGTTAATTACATGTAATAATATACTACTCCCTCCGTCATTTTTTTTTCATTTTAAGTGTCCGCTTATGTTCTTCATGTTTTCTTTACAGTAATTATTTTTTATCTTTTATCTCTCAAGCTAGAGTCTTGCCACCTGAGCTAGCTTGATTATCTGTTTAAAACCATTACCTTATGAATATATACTTGGTTTTGTTAATGTCAAAAGTTAAATAACAAAGAACATATTATTTG
>JAWWMW010111238.1:0-10260 GCA_035048345.1 Echeveria elegans
GAAATTTCGGAACTTTCTGTTTGAACTTGTTAGTTGATAGTTTGTCATTATCAAACCAGTTAGATATTGTTCTAACAGACTCTCAAGAAAATCACACAACATAATCATTAAATGTTTACTTTATTAGACTCGAGGTTTCCCATGTACAAACCTGGTAATAGCTTGCTTTAAAATGTAAACTTGGATAATAAACTCGTGCATCACATCCCCCATACGCGCCCATAAACAGTGTTCCCTCCTATCAAATTTAGAGCTCCTGCAGCAATGAGCTCATCTCCGTCTTCAGCCACAACAAGCATTACCCGGTCTCCCATTTTTGAACCCATTATGTCTAAAAATTCTCTTGTTTTTTTTTTTTTTGATTTATGGGGACTTACACGAGGATTTCTCAGACGATCACCCATCCTGGTACTGCTCTCGCTCAAACACCCTTAACTGCGGAGCTCTTGTTAAATAAGCATTTCTACACCTACAAAAAAGAAAAATACTAACTTTTTGTAATCTGGATTTTTACAATGGTATTGCATTCCAATTTCCAAACCTATGCAATAAAACCTTTGGTTGTTTTTAACCTGATCCACTCTAACTCACTGGGGAATGCGATGTGTAGAGAGGAAACCTGAAGCTGTTATGGAACACAAGATCAAAAAGACCAGACAGCAAATATGAAAAAGGTAGCCCCGACTTAATTTTCTTGTATATTAGTTTCTCACTCGTCTTCGAGAAAATAAAGAATAGTGACAGTAGTGACTTCGTGACATGAAAGCGGCCAAGAAAAGGCGAAGACTTGCACTGCCACACAACACCAGCTGACACAGCCATCAAAACCCGTCTCGAGAATCTCGCCCACTTCACTCCCGACGCACATCCACTGGATAACAAAACGAAAGATTGAAACTTTACGTCCAGAAAAATCAGTCCTCAAACGCAAACAACTTCCCGAAAAGTCTATTTTTTTAACGTTTATTAAACTTACGGGGTCCGATTCTAATATTTAAAATTGCGAATCATTCAACTACCTGCCGATTTCAGAACTCCACTTTTCGTCATCCATCCAATCGTCGATCAATTCGAAATCCTCCGGCGATTTTCTTCTGGTCGAAATCTGTCAGTTTGAAGCTATGAAAGGTAAAAAAAAGTTTTAATTTTGACCCTGAAATTGCATTTATCTCGTCGTCCTTTAATCTCTGAATTTTAGGGTTTTTCAAAAACTAACGTAGATTCTCACTTTAATCAATTGAATCTGTCAGAGCTCCAAATTTTGTTTTACCGAATATTCGATTTTCGATTTTTTGTTTGTTTTAGGGTTTGAATATAACTGTATTTGATTTCAATTGACTTTTATTGGATTTGTATTTATTTAGGTTTTGAAGTTTGGTGAATTGGGAATGAACTTGTTTTTGTAGTGTGGAAGTATTTTGACCTTGCTTGTAATTTTGCATGATTATATCGAAAACCTTGGTTTACAAATTAGCTCATTTTTTTGCTTGTTTGCAGATTGATGCAATTTATTGAAATTCTAGACAGGGTTATATATTGTAATGCTATCAAACGATAATCTAAAGAAGAATTTGAAGCGTCCAAGAACACACGACTCGAGTATGCCTGCAACCGACGGCACTAACATGGTGAACAGTCTTGATGATTCGTTAGTGTTCCCGGTTGAAGAGATTGTGCAGAATCCTTTGCCGGGTTATGTTGCACCAACCTCATTGAGTTTCAGTCCAGATGATACATTTGTGACGTATTTGTTTAGTCCTGATCAGAATTTGAGTAAGAATGTGTTTTTGTTTGATTTGAAAACCCGAAAGCAAGAGCTTTTTTTTAGTCCACCTGACGGAGGGCTAGATGAGAATAATATATCGGGAGAAGAGAAGTTACGCAGAGAAAGGTTAAGGGAACGTGGGTTAGGTGTGACATGGTATGAATGGGTTAAGACGGGATCAAAGAAGAAGACAATAATGGTGCCTTTGCACAATGGCGTAAGTTTCTTAACATCTTTCAACCTATTCGTTTCGTTATACGTTTAGTCTGGTGTTCGTTGCAGGGAGCTAAAACTGAACTTACTGAGAATTAAACCTACTCTCTATACATTTATTTCTTCCCCTTATGAACTGTGTAAAATCTTGCAGATATATTTCCAAGACCTTTCTAACCCAAATCCAGAGCTAAAGCTTCCAAGCTCTCCATCGTCACCTATCATCGACCCTCGTCTGTCTCCAGATGGTACAATGCTGGCCTTTGTCAGGGACAGTGAGTTATATGTTCATAATCTCTCGTACAACGAGACAAAACAACTAACCTCTGATGCCCATGTGAACGGCGTGGTAAGTTTAGAATCAGTAGTTGTCGTTAGCTTCCAGTGTCGAAGATCGCTTTCAAAAGTTCTTGTTTAACTTGGTTTAATTTTTTGTTGCAGACCAACGGGCTCGCGGAATATATAGCTCAGGTATCTGTCATTTCTTTACCGTCAATTTCATCTATGTATGCCTTCACAGTCTCGCTTTTACTGCAGAAACTTGACATTTATTTTGAAGTTTATACATATCCGGAATTGTGTATTTTCAGCTTTGCATTTTCTTCTTCTTTCTTAATGTAGGAGGAAATGGACCGCAAAAATGGATATTGGTGGTCACTTGACAGTAGATATATTGCATTCACACAAGTTGATTCATCTGAGATTCCTCTTTTCAGAATAATGCACCAAGGTAAAAGTTCCGTCGGTCCAGATGCACAAGAGGATCATGCCTATCCTTTTGCCGGACAGGCTAATGTAAATGTCCGTCTTGGTGTCATATCCGCTACTGGAGGTCCGGTTACTTGGATGGATATCTCTTGTGGAGGAAAGCATCAACAAGTCAGCGATGAAGAGTATCTTGCGAGAGTCCATTGGTTGCATGGGAATTCCCTTGCCGTTCAGGTTTTGAACAGACGACAAACCGAGCTTAAAATCCTTAAATTTGATATCACAACCGGTGAAAGAGAAACATTGTTAGTTGAAAGAAATGAGAAATGGGTAAATCTACATGACTGCTTTACACCTCTCGACAAAGGAGTCTCCAGTTTCGGTGGGGGATTTATCTGGGCTAGTGAAAAAACTGGATTTAAGCATCTTTATCTGCACGATTCGTCTGGGAACTGTATATCGCCTATTACCGAAGGCGAATGGATGGTCGAGCATATTACTGGGGTAAATGAAGCGGCTGGACTGATATATTTCACCGGAACTCTGGACGGACCTTTGGAATCCCATCTCTACTGTGCTAAACTGTTTCGTGATGGGGGCCTTCGTATTGAACCTCCACGTAGATTGACCGAGGGGAAGGGTAAACACATGGTTGTACTTGACCATCGCTTTCAAATGTTTGCTGATATTTATGATGCGTTGAATTCACCGCCAAAAATCTTACTTCGTGATTTGGCTACTGGTGATGTGGTTGCACCACTTTACGAGCAACCATTAACTACCATTAGATTCAAGAAGCTTCAACTTGAACCTCCAGTGATGATTCAAATTCAGGCAAATGATGGCACAGTGTTATACGGGGCCTTATACAAACCTGATGAAGCAAAATACGGCCCTCCTCCGTACAGAACTTTGATGAGTGTTTATGGAGGCCCTGGTGTACAACTCGTATCCGATTCTTGGATTGGCACGGTTGACATGAGAGCCCAATATTTAAGAAGCAAGGGAGTTCTGGTTTGCAAGGTACAAAATCAGTTCTATATTTCATCTCGTCGTGTTTTTGTTATATTTTCTTCTTTTAGAAAAGGCTTTGCTGCTAATGTTTCCTTATTTTCCTTTTGCAACTAGTTTGACAATAGAGGATCAGCGAGACGAGGTATGAAATTTGAGGGCTCCATCAAACACAGCTTCGGACGGTTTGACGCCGAAGACCAAGTAGCTGCGGCTGAATGGCTTATCAAGGAAGGACTAGCAAAAAATGGACACATCGGTATATACGGATGGAGCTACGGAGGATATCTTTCAGCCATGGCACTAGTCAGGTTTCCAACCCTATTCCAATGCGCCATATCTGGCGCACCAGTCACTTCATGGGATGGGTACGACACATTCTACACCGAAAAATACATGGGACTGCCATCCGAAAATGAAGAAGGGTACGAGTACGGCTCAGTCATGCATCATGTCAAGGACATGAAAGGCAAGCTGCTCCTCGTCCATGGCATGATTGATGAAAATGTGCATTTTAGGCACACTGCTAGGCTTATTAATTCCCTGGTCGATGCTGGAAAGCTGTACGAGTTACTCCTGTTTCCTGACGAGCGACATATGCCTCGCCGTCTCAGGGACAGAATTTACATGGAAGAGAGAATATGGGACTTCATTGAGAGAAGCTTGTGAAGTAAATTTTCAGAAAGCAAAAGTTCCAGTAATGCCTTGGGATCCGCGCTTACATTTTTCATATATCGTGTAAAACCTTTTAGTCAAAAGATCTTCAAGCCTTTGGCTACTCATTTCTCTGTTGCATTTCAAACTTTTGAAAGTTGGAAATCTTTGCTATAACACACTGTTTTATTTAAATATAAATATTGGAGGTTAAAACCTTCATTTATCAGCAGCAGGTTGGTAACGTTTGAGAACTGCAACGACGTCGTTTTGTAGCGAAGTGATAAAAGTAGCAAAATGACATACATCCCCTTGCATGCTTACCCTTTGTAAAAAATTCAATATAGATAACACAAACATTTTGACATTAGCGCCTCCAAATTAACTAACGGCAGTCAAGGTCAAGATTAGGTATTTGTATTAACTAGCAACGCCATAACTCCAACTAACACCAACGGTACACATATAATGCTTAACGCAGTCAACTGCATGGATTCCGAACTACTTATTCAATTTGCAGTAGAAAATAGTCATCTGCATTGCGACATGTTTTTATAAATTACGTTAGCTTATTTTCGTTTAGATCAGTAATTAAATGATCCAAAAATAATTATGATTTTGTAACTTAAAATAAGTTAGTAATTCTTTCTTACTGATTATGTATACGTCTCCGGATTAATCATAAACACTCCTTGAACTCTACACTTCCTTCCTTTTTGTACAACTCGATCCAACGTCCCTCGAGCGGAACGTTCGCCTAGTGTCCCTTTTGTGGTATTTGTTTTTCTTTCTGCATTTACATCGTTAGTATCGTTTAAACTTGCTGCTCTCATCATGCATGATTCACGTCTCACGATGTGGAGTGCAACTTTTTTTTGTTGTTCAGTTAAAGCGGGCATGTGTACGTTTTACATGAATGTTGGGTTAGGTCGGAAGATGATCGTTAATAAGTAATTGCATCGATCGCAGTGTGATTTGCGACCATAAGTTAGATTAACTATTATAAAATTGTTACCTTACCTATGGAAGTGTAAAATGATAACAATTACTACTACTACAAAAAAGAAAAAGAAAAAACATTTCTAGTCCATGTAAAATAAATAGTTAAAACTTTCCAGCACAGATTAGGAGATCAGTAACAAAGAAAGCAAAGAGAGATGGGGGCGGCGATTATAGAAGAATTTGAAGCGGAGCAGCCGATGAGTCCGGCGGGAAGAATGTTTCATACTAAAGGGTTTAACTGCTATGTGATAGCAGTGATTGGAATGTGCACTGAAGTTGATGTTGAGTTGGTCAAACTTGGGTTGACTCAGACATTGCTCAAACATCCCCGTTTCTCCAGCATCATGGTATGTGTCCTTTGCTACGAACTGTTATTTTTTAACTACAAAATGATATTTTTAGCTTCCAAAATATCCATTTTTGCTTGACATATTTAGCACCAAGTTTTATATTTCAGCAACAAATAGTAACATTCTAAAGTGACTTCACGCTTTGTTATTTTTGTGTGTGAAATCAGGTAGGAGATGATCAAAAGGATGGAAGAAGGAAATGGGTAAGGACGAAAGTAAATCTCGAAAACCACATTATTATTCCGGATATAAACCCGGACATGGAATGTCCAGACGAGTTCGTGGAAGACTACATATCCGAAATGACTCAAAGCTCCATGGACATATCCATACCCTTATGGGAACTTCATTTCCTAAACGTGAAAACTAGCAACGCAACGACCGTAGGAGTATTCAAAATCCATCACTCGATTGGAGATGGAGTGTCATTAATGTCTTTGATTTTAGCATGCACTCGAAAAACGTCTGATCCGACTGCGCTCCCAAGTACTCCAAAAGCTAATAAGCATTCGGGTAAGGAGTATGGAAATATGACCGGATTTTGGCGTATCATGTTTAAAGTATGGTGGGGAATGGTGTTGGTGTGGAACACATTGGTTCACATGATTTTGTTCGTTTCGACGATTTTGTTCTTGAAGGACTCAGATACTCCTATTAAGGGGAAGCCTGGTGTTCAGTTCAGTCGTAAGCGTGTAGTGTTTAAGACTTTGAGTCTCGACGATGTGAAGCTAGTGAAAAATGCAACAAATGCGGTAAAGATAATTTCTTCTTTGCGTGAACTTTTTTTTAAATTTTTTTGGAGATAAATATATAGTGTCTTATTTATTTTTTCATGGCAGACGATCAACGATGTCATATTAGGCGTGACCCAAGCGGGCATATCACGTTATCTCAATCGCAAATACAGTGAGAATCTTTACATTTCTAAGATTCCATACTAAGTTTTTATCGTGTCGCTCTGAGCGCCTTATTGAAGTGTGTGTCGTTACATAACAGCGGAAAAAGATGGCCAAAGTTTAGATGGAAAAATCACAAACAATCTTCCTGAAAAGATTCGACTCAGAGCAAATGTTATCGTAAATATCAGACCATCTGCAAAAATCAATGTAAGCTACAGTATAAAAATTACCTTCCGGAAACTATTGGCTTTGTTCAAGGTTTTTGGGGTCGTGGCTGAAATTATTTGTAACTCAGGATTTAGCGGATATGATGGAAGGGAATGCCAAAGTGAAATGGGGAAATCATATCGCATACATTTTGATTCCCTTCAACATTTCGTTACCAAATGATCCGTTAGATCATATTCGACAAGCTAAATCAGTCGTTGATACGAAAAAACATTCGCTCGAAGCAATAGTAACTTATCGCATTGGCAAGTTCTTGCTTGATTTGTTTGGCATCAAGGTAATCCAGCAGATATCAAAAGTCCGATTGTTTTTTTTTTCCATTTATTTTCATGGAAAACTGATTAAAATCCGTTACGTTTGACGAAAATCAGTTTGCTGTGAATTTGATGAACAAAGTACTTCTGAACACAACTATGTCATTTTCCAACGTGGTCGGTCCAACAGAGCAGATCAGCTTTTGCGGACATCCGTTGGCCTTCTTCGCTCCAACTGTTTGTGGACACGCTCACGTAAGTTCTGAACTTAGTTTTTTTTTTTTTTTGAAACTTGGTGATTTGATTTTTCTTTTTCTTTTTTATATGCAGGCTTTAACAGTTCATTATCAGAGTTACGCGAACAAGATGATGCTAGTTGTGAATGTTGATGAAACAGTGATTCCCGATCCTCATCTCCTATGTAATGATATTGTGGAGTCGCTTAAAATAATTAAAAATATCGCATCTTGACATAATCATGTCACATTTATCATGACAGGACAGAAATGACAAATGTATTATTATTTTAAATATTGATTCTCTGTATGTCAAACTCAATACATAGATGCATTCAGGAGAAGTCGAAGTCTGATTGTTCGTAATTTTAATCGAACTATACAAACTTAATTGTGAAGTATAAATTCGCTGCTTTTTTTCTTTTCTTTTCTAAAGGTGTATGTTGAAAAGAAGTTATTCTTCCATCTTTTCAATACTTGTATCACCTTTGAAATGTTCCATCTTTCACTTTATCATGTGCATTTCATACTTTCAAAAATTCCATCTTTGACTTTTTATTGACTTTTTAATAGCATGTAGATTAATGGAATATGATCTTCCCAACCTTTTTTATTTGTTTAGGACACCATGGAGATGAACTCAAATAAATTTATAGGTAAAATTTGAACAATGATGGAAATTATACAATTAGTACAAAATTGTTCTACTTTTATTTACTAAGAAAATCATTAGTTCGTTGATCGTCGAATTAAAAATGTGTACGATTTAAAGAACTTATGCACCCGAAATATTCTTACATACTTGCATTTTTTTGTGTGGTCATATCCCGATATGAAGCTTTTCTTCGATTATTTTACATATTTTCGTGCCAGCGTTTCGTGGTAACATATCATTTAGATCCTTTTTATGAGATGATAATACTACTTTTAATACTTTGTCAGCTTGTATTTGTTGGATTTTTTTGATTGAGGGTTACCTTCGGTACAATCTATTTGTAGATACAATATATTTTAGTACAAATATATAACTAGTCATACTCATTCAATTTATGCAAACCAACGATTCTGGCACAAATAACTATTCTTAGCGACTCCCTCCACGCTGCGAGATAAATCACCAAAGCCCACACGTTACGTGCAATCAATATCAAGCTCCTACACATAAATGAAGAGAATATGGTACTTTGAGATGTTAAACCTATGGCTTTGTGTTTGCAAATTAAGGATCCAAACCAACTCCCTAGCCCCCATTTCGTAATGAACCCATGACCTTGTGGTGTTTATTGAGTTTGAGTTTGAATTTGTATTGATATTATGTGATTTTGAATACGTTTATCAAACACAGAAATGGTTAAGATCTTTCTGTCTTTAGAGCATATGTACCGCTTGCATGTTCATAGAGAATTTTCTTTCTCAATAATCTTTTATAAGCAATATGCACCGGTTGAATTGTTTGAGTATATATTTCTTAAAATTAAGCCTAGAATTACTCCAAGAATTGTTCCTGTAGAACTTGTTGGAGAACTTTCTCTTGGAGAATTTTCTCATTAAAAATGCACGGGTGTGAATGCCCAGAATTTGGATCCCAAATTGTTTTTTACTCATTGCTCCTCCGCTGCACTTTGCCCTGAACTATACTATATACTACCAACTCCTCATTCCTCTTGGACCTTGAGCATCCTGAATAGGTAATGAACATGTTGGAGCAATTTTAATGTTAAAACGTGTGGATTTGATCACTTTAAAGTTTCAAATCCTCCACGTGAAAAAATAGACCAGTATAAACAAGGTCAAGGTCACATCAAATCACTGTTATACAGATTCTAGAACGTACTTCCCTATCGGTTTAAAATCATATATCAATTCAATTATTCTTTTTTGTTAGCAACTCAACCTTTTTTTCTTTCAAAAATATATGTCTGGCTATCAAAACATTTTAAGATTGATAAGAGATGAAGAATAATGAGTCTATCTATTATACATGAACAACATCAAAAAATGACACATACACACTGAGCTACAATGAAATTAAATCAACCCCAATTTACACGACACAGAAAATATACAAGATAACATTAAATTTTACAGCATGCTCTTCTATTTTAGCTTTGAATTCTCTAATGTCAATTCATGGACAAAAATAGCAGTTTCTCCTTCAAATGTAATTAACTAAAAAATGATGATGAATTTCTTATAATTAAAAAAACTTGTAAAGTAATTTTTTTTACTAGTGTGGAAAAAGTTAATTTAAGAGAAAAATTATTATATTAAAAATGGAAAATAGCCTAACATAAATGACATCAAATCTTGGATTAAATCATTAAATACATTCCTCATGAATAAATAAATAAATAAATTAAAGAAAAGAAGAAAACAAAAAAAAGGAGTTTTCTGGTACGTGTGAATGAATTCCTGAAGCGTATATTTATACGCCAAGCTTCGTCAAGCCATCAATTCAAACATCATCGCTCGCCCAATTTCAATTTTCAACCATCCGACACACAACTGTACGGACGATTTGTCAACCAAACACCGCCGATCCCACCCACCCACCTACCTCCATTTTCATCAGCTATTTGACGACGTGTGACTTGTGAGGTTGGCGCTACTCTTCACCTCACTACCCATCATCATCGTCTGGTATGATATTTCTTGTTGCTGAATTTGGTATCTGGGTTTTGATCTGTGTTGGATTTGTTGGCTAAAGGTGTGATCTTTTTGATTGATTGTTTTGTTTGCATTTTTTAATTAGGGTTTTTGTAAAAGCCTTGTTTTGGTTGGTATTGGTGGTTTTGTGGAAATTTTCGGATTGAAATGTTGGTTGCTTTTTGATTCCTGATTTGTGTGTTTAGGTATATTGGTTTAGTTATTTCCGCTTTTGGTGATGCTTTAAGGAATGCAAATAGGCCAAAATGAGTATGAGTGTGTTTATGTTCGTGG
>JAWWMW010111248.1:0-10260 GCA_035048345.1 Echeveria elegans
CAAAAAATCAGCAGATAAAATATTCTGAAAACTTAAAGACGATTATACCCCTCAATCACTAATTAATCTATTTTAATTATCAAAAATCACCAAAAAATCTATTTTTTGTATTTATTTTCAGCCATTGATTCAAATCAAATCTACCATCACTATTACTTTATACTTTTTATATTAGGAGTACTTTGTACCTGATCCCCTCCCTAAAATGAAATATGTAGAACTTGTATTTGTAAGGTGCAACATTGTATTTATGAGGCGCAACACATAAAATTATTTAAATCAAAATCATTGAATTAATTAAAATCAACGATTTGATTGAGGTGATTTGGAGAACCTCTTCCTCTGTCGTTCTCTCCGTCGACCCGTCTTTTCCCGTAGCCCCCCCCGTTTGGCCTGTTCCCCGTCCCACCCTGAAGCATATTCCTCCCCCAGTTCATTCATATTTGAGCAGAATTGGGTCTAAATCGGATTTAAATTAGATTGGGATACCTCTGTATTGATTGGTTGCGGATTTGTGGAGAAGCAAGCGACGCAAGCGACAAGCGACTGTTCTCTTATCCAATATTGATTTAGATGTCAGACATGGCCTGGTTTTGTGTTGACGACGATTTGTGTTAAGTATTTAACCTCTGGGTCATGCGTTTGGGCATGTTTTTGTGTTTATGGATGGAGCCGAACGAAGATGAAGATTGCTCGTCTGATGATGGCCCTTGTAAAGGTCCTAAATTTTTTTAATCAACGCTGTCTGAAGGGATTCCATCAATCATAGAAGTCTGAAAAATTAGAGATTCGCGGCGACTCCAGAAAACTCTAATCCAGCCACAAAGAGGGATTTCGGTGTATTGGGATTGGAATAACTGGTTTCTGTTCCACGCTACAGTGTGAAATCCAGTTACAGATTTCTCTCCTCTTCTGCGGCGCATTCCTAGAAGGGTGAGAGCTTTTATTTCTCTTCTCTTCTGCGACGCGTACCTAGAAAGGGTGAGAGCTTTTATTTCTCTCCTCTCCCGTGATTCTTTTATGTGGAGATTGAGAGGTTTCTATTTTGAACATCTAACATTAACGTGTTAGATTGTTCAGTTGTTTTATTTATGATTTATTTATTTTTTATTTATTTGTCTTCTAATTATTGAAAGCGATTTTGATCGACGGTCGTTTTTCAATTTGTCAGTACTATACGTTGATCTTGATTCCAGGCTGCGTTCCCGTGCTGTATACCTTTGTGTATACTTTTGTTTCCATTCATTGGAAAATTGTAATAAAAAATATATTAAAATCAACGATTTAGATCTCGTCCTCCTATCCAACTAAAAATTACAAATTCTCTAGATCCCAACTCTCAACCTCCATTTCCTGAAAAGCCAATCGATCAATTGAAACTAATTTCAGACAAGATGAAGACCAAGACGAACCATAGTGCACTTGGTTAAACTAAACTATCACTTCGATGCTTCTGTCACGTAGTGACATGGTTGGGATGCTTTCCAACTCTCTAGTAGAATGATATATGAATAAAGTTGTACAATTAACAAAAGTGGATGGTGGATTGGAACTTGGAAGAAAGAAAAGTTCTCATCAAAACTGGACATGCCTAGCTTCACATTAAATTGCATAACCATGACATGTTATATTATCAAGCTGATGTCATATATCTTCATATTAATAAAGCGCAAGGTAATAAATTGTTGGTTACTTGAGCATGACCACATTTAGCTTTCAAAAATACCCTTTAACCGTTGACTTTTATTCTCATCATCTTTAACTGTTGGACTTTTAATAAAATTTCATCTGTTCATCTTCCATTTTTATCGAATCTTCCATTTACATTTTGTGATGCAAAGATTGGACTGTACGTTGAGTACTAATACAATATGCATCACTCCACTAATCACTAACAAATCCCATCTTATCATAATAAATTAGATATATGAACACATACATATGAATAATGATCGTACAAAACTACAAAAAACATAATAAAAATCATATACTTTAGAAAAAGGAGATTTAAAGTGTCATGCATTTAGGTCACCCATGGCCTACAAAACCTATGAAATATTCCTAGGCATTCTCCTCCCGAGCCTTTTATATGGATGAAAGTTGTTATGGAGTAGTATAAAATATAGATATGGTAAATAAAGCTAAAAAGGAATTTGTCATGCACGATGGGTCCCTTGCCTACAATTGGCCACTCTGACAATTTATTTGTTGAGGATAATGATTAAGGAGAGCCTATAATTACACATAACTAGAAAAAAGTTGTCATGCACTAGTGCTTCATGTCTCTCTAGCCCTACAAAACAAAATTAATAACAACGTTTTCTCTACTAAAAAGCATGGTGTTTCTATGGGTATGGAGCATGGACAACATTGTGTATTCTTAAAAATAATGTACGTATCTTTTATGGAATCATAGTAAAAGTAAACAAAAGAATTGGGAATCCTTTATCAAAAGGTGTACGTATGAGTGAGTGGAGAAGTTAAATCATTTGAATCTTTTTGAATTGGTGTACAACAACCCGCTCCTCGGTCTTTTCTTGTGTTAGGAAAATTCGGGTATTTTCCTACTAACACTACCCGCAACTAGCTAGTGAGCCGGTTCGAAACACGTTAATCGGACAAACACTAGACTATACTATCCGACAACTAATATTGAATACTATAATACTAAAGCAGAAAATAAAGAACACACCTGAAACTTTGATAACGGAGTTCTGCCAAAATAACCTAATCTCCGAGCACCGCCCAAGCAGCCCGCTTTTACTAATGGGAGAAGGTTACAAATTTTGGGATGATACAAATGATCCAACAAAGGATGATTACAAATGATGCAAATGAGATGTTATTTATATTGTCTAACCTCTTCCTAATCTAATCACCCACCAATATGTGATAAAATAAGCCACAATTAACAGTTTGTTCGTCCAAGGATTTAGTTCTTCTTTAGACCACTCGTAGCATGTAGGCATTCAACAATAATCGGACAATATTTTTCTTGCAGTAGATAGACTTTCATATAAATATTTTTTGAGAAATGAGGCATAAGGATTCGATGCTTATACGCAATTAAATTTGACGCTATCCCACATGCGCATGTTGCGTGTTGTGATTGGACCATTAATTTGATTTTTATATTTAATTAATTATAATTTAAAATTTAAAATTATTCAGTTATAAGAAGGATCTTAATTTTTTATATTTTTATAATAAATAGTTTATATATTTAAATAATGTTATTAAAAATTAATTTATGTATTAAATATAAGTTATTCTTTTTAAAAAGTAATTATTTAAATTTTATAAATATTATATATGACTAATAATTAAATCAATTTCCACAAATAAACAAACATATGTCATGGTTATGTCACTCACTCCATTAAATTCATCACATATCATCAACCCTTTCTAAATCAGTAAGGCGATAACACCATCTCCATCTCCATCTCCATCTCCATCTCCATCTCCATCTCATAGTCAATATTTTTAAACAAGCTGGTTGTAGAGTTGAAGCTAAAAAAGTACTATATGTTGAGGTTATGCTGCTGCCTTCTTCTGACTTGTATCACTGCTCGTTTTTTTGTTCTCATTTTATCCACATTGTTGTTTTTTGAGATGTTGGCGCGGTTTCTGAACGCTGGAACTAGATCTGGTGCAGCACCGTTACTTCTGTCTTTTCGGCACCCTTCGACTCACAATCTGATTTCGACTTAAACTATAAAATTATAGCTGATTCAAAGAGCTACAATTCTCTAGTTTACATCAAAATCCGATTCTAAGTCGAAGGGTTCCGAAAATGGGTGCGAAGTTACGGTTCAGTTTAAAACAACACTGAACAAAATAGATTTGACCTTTGCTGCTTATGTGGCTTGTAGTGAACACATTACTTGTCTGTTGAAAATATTCTATATATCGTTGAAAAGCTGATTCAAACATCTACAATTCTTTAGTTTAAGTTAAAATCAGATTCAGATCCAAAAAATACCAAAATTAAGTGCAAAGTTACGATGCTGCGAGTGACATCAGTTCAGAATCCTTCTCTTTTGGCACCACAAAAAATGCCACTTATACACTCGCGACTCAGGCCTCAAAGCCCAGCCCATTCACCCCTACGTCAAAAACACACAAAAAAAAAAATCAAAACTCCGAAGTTGGAACTCTCGTGCAGCGCACGTTAGCAAACAAGATACCACGTCAGCCAAAGGCAGATGAAGTTTAGCTGATCAGCACTTATCGATCTTCCGGCTCGCTTCGTGAACTCCGCCGCGTTTCGAACTCATTGGCAGTTTTGCGGACTCTTCAAAGCTCTCCTAAATCCTCATCATCATCTCTTTTCTCTCTTCACATCGCATTCTTCTCATTTTCCATCAGATCTCTCTTCTCCGAATTTTGCTTTTAAAAAATCAGTTTCAGCAATGCAGTGTGCGATTTCGATTTCATCATATCCGGCGCTGGTCGCTAGCAAATCGGGAGAGTATGTGTCTTTAAGTGGAGCCAGGGCAATGAATCAGAGGTTTTGCGGGTTGAGAAGGAAGGAGGCGTTGTTGGGATTTGAAAGTGTTAAGGGAGGAAGGAGTGTTGCGAGGCAGCGTGCGCTTGTTGGTAATCGGAATGGGAGAAGTATGTCTGTTGTGGCGGCGGCGGCGTCGGATAATGGAAGTACGCCGACTAAGTTTGATTATGATTTGGTGATTATTGGAGCTGGTGTTGGTGGCCATGGAGCCGCTCTTCATGCTGTTGAGAAGGTACTTGTGCTGGTGTTGCTTTGATTGAGCCGCTCTGTTTGTGTTTTAAGGAAATGTTTTTTTATGATTTTTTTTTTTACATTTATCATCGTTTAAGAATTGAGTTACTAGCTGGTCGCTTGTTGACATGATTCACTTTTACTTCTCTGAAATGGTGATGGACTTGGGTGTGATGATGGATGGAAAAATAGTGCAGGGTCTCAAAACTGCTATAATAGAGGGAGATGTGATTGGAGGGACATGTGTGAACAGAGGATGTGTTCCTTCTAAAGCTCTACTGGCTGTGAGCGGACGCATGCGTGAGTTGCAGAATGAGCATCATATGAAGTCATTTGGTCTGCAGGTAAGCGGCCCCGTTTCATGGTTATGGTGTTCTTTTTCCTTTTCCGTTTTTCATCAAAGCATTGGCAGTTGTAGTTTTGCTGGGAAATCAACGGAGAATTCTAGTTGACATCCTTATTTTTATTTGTGCTGCTAGTTACTTACTGTGTTTCACTTCGGATGTTAAGTAGCATATTCCTCAATTGATTTTTGGAAAATGTTTTTGTGCATGATTTTTTTTGTTACTGATTTTGAACTTTCAGATGTTTTTTTTAGCAGTACTTTGTGATACAATTCTAACTTTGTGCCTCTTTGTAACATTGATAAGCTTGCTGGCACTCAAGAAGAGTGAATGCCTTAAAAAAAGTAACGAGGATTCTTTTGTGATATTGATAGGTTGCAGCTGCTCAATACAACCGACAAGAAGTTGCTGACCACGCTAGCAACCTGGCTACCAAAATTCGTAATAATTTGACAAACTCGATGAAGGCACTGGGCGTGGATATATTGACTGGTTTTGGCTCAGTAGTGGTAAATTATAAAATACACTACAAATAGAACTACTTAACTCATTGTACCAGTTATTAACTGTTCATCCCCAATGCATTTTTCAGGGCCCACAAAAGGTCAAATATGGGAAGGATAATGTAATTGCTGCTAGAGATATAATTATTGCCACTGGCTCAGTTCCCTTCGTCCCTAAAGGCATTGAAGTCGATGGTACATTCTAATTCATTTCTCATTGTCTTACACATAGATGTTGCAATGTAAAATAGATTTGAGCCACTGCAACCAAATTATGAAATAAAGATGATCCCGCGTCAACAAAAATGCCATCCCTATATTTTCATTCTAACAAGAGACTGGAAGCTACTGTGACCTTAATTTTACTTTGATTCAAAGAATTATGAAGAAATAACCGATAACGTTAAACAAGGGGTGATTGAAGTCTGCTTGTGCTTACATTATGTGCAGGGAAGACGGTTATAACCAGTGACCATGCACTCAAGCTGGAGTCTGTTCCAGACTGGATAGTTATTGTTGGTAGTGGTTACATTGGTCTAGAATTCAGTGATGTATATACAGCTCTCGGAAGTGAGGTGTGGCATCATACCATATGTATTATTGAGATATGTTTCTGCAGTGTTTCTTAGGCCTCACTTATGGAAGGAATATGGCTTTCATTTTGAAGATAATTGTTAATATATGACGGTTCAGGTTACTTTTGTTGAAGCTTTGGACCAGATTATGCCAGGTTTTGATCCTGAAATTGCAAAACTAGCTCAGAGAGTTCTAATCAACCCTAGGAAAATTGATTATCATACTGGAGTGTTTGCCAGCAAGGTGATTGGTCGCTAAATTTACTTTTTTAATCATTTTAGATTTGAAAAGTTGCAGCTTTCAATAAATATACTTTGGTGAGTCTCAGATCACTCCAGCGAAGGATGGCAAACCAGTTACTATTGAGCTCATAGACGCAAAAACAAAAGAACTCAAAGACATATTGGAGGTAAGCATGCTCATCTGTCGTATTTTTGTATGTACCAGTATCTTGCTTCCCTTTTTGTGATATTTCCATTAGTTCCCTTCATTAGTTGGTGATACTTCCAGGTACCTCGAAAGGTGTAATAGTCCAATGAGCGAACAACAAAATTTATAACTCTGAGCTTTTTAATATTCTTAACTATGATTTTGATCTTGGTGCCACTGTCTGATACAGGTAGATGCCGCCTTGATTGCAACTGGAAGAGCTCCATATACTACTGGCCTTGGATTGGAAAATGTAAGTCGTGATTTTTATTGGCTCAAAAGGTAGCCAGTGCATTCAACAATAATTTTATGTATTTGATTGTTGCAGATCAAGGTAGAAACACAACGTGGATTCATTCCTGTCAATGAGCGCATGCAAGTAATTGATAAAGATGGCAAGCTAGTAAGTAAATTTTAACGGGCTGCATATTCGTCCGGTACTCTCAGGTGTTAACTTTCAGAGTACGAGCATTTCTGACAGCTGGTCTTTGCTATCAGGTGCCTCACTTATATTGTATTGGTGATGCCAACGGTAAAATGATGCTTGCTCATGCGGCCAGTGCGCAAGGCATATCTGGTATTTTTTCGTTGAAGTTTTGTTGTGACGTAAGATTATCCTGATCATCAACTGAAGAGACATATTCATTGGGTTTAAAAATACTTTACCATGCCAACAGTTGTTGAACAAGTCACTGGGAAAGACCATGTGCTCAATCATTTGAGCATCCCTGCAGCTTGTTTCACTCATCCCGAAATCAGCATGGTTGGCTTGACAGAGGTAACTTAGTCGATTTCAGTATCTCATTTATCATTGAACTTGTATGGGGCAATCTTAGTTAATGGCTTTGAATATGAGAACCCCGTTTCAGATTTTTATTTGCTGCCAGTACTGTTGAATGTGGAAACTTTAGCTAATTGGTTTTGAGAATCTCGTATAGGTAAACACTTCCATACACATAAATAAGTCGTGAAACAGAAACAGTTCAGCTAGTGTTTTCATTTATCTTCTCTTTCTGCTGAAATGGTCTCTTTTATCAGTTGTCTGAAGTCCAACTGAATTGGTCATCCAAGTCTTTTAATTTCTATAACCTGAGTCATAATATCATTTTGCAGCCGCAAGCAAAGGAGAAAGCGGAAAAGGAAGGGTTTCCAATTAGCATAGCAAAGACAAGTTTCAAGGCCAATACAAAGGCCCTTGCAGAAAATGAAGGCGAGGGGATTGCCAAGGTTAGACACTTTGATGGATCACATTGGCTGAAAACATATGTATAGTTATGTGTCACCCCTATTTATTTGTTTCTTTTCTCATCTTTCTTTAGATGATATACCGACCAGACACTGGTGAGATCCTAGGAGTTCATATATTTGGGCTACATGCAGCAGATCTCATCCATGAGGCTTCAAATGCAATTGCATTAGGAACCCGCATTCAGGTGCGCTGTCATTATCTACCTTACTGGTTCAAACTCCCTTAGCATTCGTGAAAATATTCATCAAAGAATTGCAATTCATTTACTGATTTTGCATGTTCAATTTTTTTTCAACTTACGGCGCTGTTTTTTACTGTTCAGGACATCAAGTTTGCTGTTCATGCACACCCTACCTTATCAGAGGTGCTAGATGAGCTTTTTAAATCTGCGAAGGTAACACGCCCTATCTAGGTCCCTGGTGCAGGTTCACATTAGTCAAATGAGTTTTTGCATATACATTCACCACAAAAGTCATCAATTGGAGTAGTATTCAAAATAAGTTACACAACAAACATTGAATAACAAATCCAACAAGCCTTTCAAGCATTTCTGAATTCTTGCAATATAGTACCCCATAATTAGTAACCATTAAAAAACTTTCGTCTGAAGCAGGTTGAAGCAAAAACTCCGGCAAAGGAACCTGTTGCCGTGTAAGGCTCTTTGAAATGAGGTTCAACTTTTGTTACGATTGCTTTTATTAGTTTTTGATTACCATGGTGGTCTTCAAGCAAATGCAGCAGTCGCAGATATGGAGAGACCACATATATACTTGCAGAAACCTGGCTCTCCAAATTGGGAAGTTTTATCAGGCTTATTAGAACTTTTTAACAAGATTGTGTTCCATTCAGTAGTGATTTAACGTATTCATGTGACAGTACTATTACTATTGACTATCAATAAAAACATCTTGCAACAAATATTGTTTGTATGCAGGGATAAATCATGGCAGGGCTGGAATAGTGATATGGTATACGCTCATTGTCATTTGGGGGTTTGAGGTACGTGTGATCATACTAACTAAACTCGGCTGGAAGGGCATAAGATAGGGCTGGACTGATCAGCCGAGAAAACTTAATTTGCGAAAAATATAGTAATTTATTGAAAGTCAATGGAAACATCAGACAATCAAACCCTAAACAAAAATATAATCAATAGAAAAGTTTAGGAGAGATATCACAGTCTACTGTTCATCAGCAGAGCCTTCCGCAGCCTTGTTGTTGTGCTTCCTCGCGTATCTCTGGTTTCTCAAAAACTTAGGATCCATCTGCGCATTCAAGAGTATTACACATACAATCATCCAAAACCGTTTACATACACACAACTCATCATCATCATCATCATCATCATCATCGTGAAAATAGAAAATCAGAAACTTACGCCTTTGGTTGAAGCATTACGGTGCCTTTTTGGCTTCTTTATACCGTTCTTGTGCGCCTTGTGGGACTGGTTGTGCGCCGTGTGGTTCTTCGACTTCGCCATCTCCTCTCTCCGACAACAATCACACCAACTGACGCTTCTGCAAACCCTAGATAGCTTAATAAATACCCTTCTTCCGAAATGGGCTTCCTCACGGCCCATTACATTTTGGGCTTCCTCTGCCCACATATATAATCGTTATTAATTATTATACCTCGCCAGTCGCAAGCTTCTGGATGTCGTCTCTTTATGTCCGACTCCGGAGATCAGATTTGCAGTGTAATCCGATGTTGTCGGTCGGACGGTATATATTTTTTTGATTCGTGAGTTATTAGGCAGCAGCCTCTGTAGTTGTGGTTGGACTTTGGTTGCTAAAGTCGAACCGGTTCGAAGAGGCTTAACATTGAAGTACTGAACTGGTCGTGGAAGATTTAGATTAGAAACGCATCCCATATAAACATGATGCTGTTTCAGTAGTGGCTTCCTACATTCTCTTCTAAACATCTTTAACTATGTCTTTCTACTTGTTTATACATCCCATTTTAAATTCTTGAGTTTTCGGAATCATCACTTAATTTCAGCCTCTTAGTCCAAAGTTTGCGCAAAAAGAATCATATAAGTTTTGTTTGATATACCTTCTAGACTCTACAAGTGCAGATAGTGTAGCCAAGTATGCAACAGTCTTATGATTCTTCTGAAGATGAATACTAAGCTGTTGCAAATGGGTGATGTTGTCGTGTGTTAGTTCAAATTCAACAGCACCTACTGACTGAACTCTCCATAAGTTATGTGGTATACCTAATGGAGGCTTGTACATCAGTATGAGCACATTTGTTTGGAAAATTACAAAATCACATTTTTGCATCAGTTTAGTAGCTAAAGGCGGCTATTTGAATTGATAGTGGAAAGCTATGTAGCACGGGACACGGCAAGACATGTGTACAGGGGCGGAGCTAGGTGGGGGCGGGTGGGGGGGGGCGCCCCCCCCCAGCCCGCAA
>JAWWMW010111259.1:0-10260 GCA_035048345.1 Echeveria elegans
AAAAATACATTATTACCCTTTATTAAGGGCATTATGATAATTTATTTAGTTTCTTCTCCAAGTTTGCAGATGGGTACAACGGGAATGAAGATGAGAATTGAGAAGCTGTAAAGATGGAGAGTTTGGGCACCGGAATCGCGAGGATTGATCGAATTGAAGGGGGAGAATAGTGTACGTTCCCGTATTCCCGTCGGGACGACGGGCGAAACGCTAGTTAATAAATAAATAAATTTCATTTCATTCTTATCCAAACAGACATAACAAAAAACCTATTACTCGCCGGGTTAACAATATCTATTCTCTCTCGTATTCTCCCGATCTCTCCAGATCTGATAAATCATCCGTTCTCTCATTGTACATTCGCTATCCGGCATCGGCATGGCTTCTACCATGAATTCATGTTCTGATTCGGATCTAAAATCATGCACAAAAATTGATATGTGTGTGTGGTTTCATTTCTGGGGTTAGAATGGGAGTATCCCTGGGTAATGCAGGTATGTTTTTGAGATCAATTCATTGCGTTTTTTTCATATGTCATTTTGATACATGTATCAGGTTCAAAGAATCTGGTCTTATTTTTGAAAAACAAATCTAGCGCTCTTGCTTCATCTGTTTTCCTGATAAAACAAAACACATTTTCGTTTCGATTCTTCATCTTCATCTCTCAGGTTCGTTTCTTCTGATTGTTACAGAATCGCTTTGTGCTTCATCTCCATCTCTCCATCTCTCAGGTACTTTTTTCATTTTCTTCTGATTGTTTCGATCTGCTGGTTTTTTCTCGCCAGCGATTTGACGTTCGTTTCTTCAGATTGTTATAAAATTGATTTGCGCTTCATCTCCATCTCGCAGGTACATTTTTCGTTTCTGATTGTTGATTGTTCATCTCGACGTCCTCTGATTTGGCTTATTCATACTTTCTCAGATATATTTTCCGTTTCGTGTTGAGTTGCGCAACGGACAAAATGGAGATTTTATTATTTGGTAGAAGAACTTTTACAAGAATATTCACTCACTCTTTAACCTCACTCTTTCTTTCTCAACTCAAGTGACTAAACTACTCTAATACACCCCTATTTATACTAGCATACCTACTCAATGGATTGTTAGAATCATTTTGATCAAACGACTATAATTAGTGACTCTAGAACTCTCTAGCCAAAATATCTTTTTTTTTCCTTTCTCCACACTTCTCTAGAGAATTCTACTCCATTCTCTTCATTATTGGGCTTCTTTATTTGGTCCACTTTTTATTAATTTTGGTCTAGTCCAATTAGGCATTAATAACTCAATAATGTTCTGATGTGAATTGTTATGTTTCTCAATCGTCTGATTTGACGTATCCATACTTTTCAGATACATCCGTTTTGCTTCGTCTTCATTATTTCAATTTTATGCTGAGATATGATATGTGGAGTGTTTAGCATCAATGGAAGTTAGGAAATTTGTCTAACATGTAATCTGTTTTGCAGAAATGATAAACATCATTCGTCCCGTTTGTTACTCCATATTCTCTCTTGTCTGCCCGCCAGTTTGGTGCTTTGTGACGCTCTTTTTCAATGCCGGTTGTATTTGTCTGAGTCTGGTATTTGAAGTGGTCTCAATGGTGATTGATTACCGAGTCAAACACCATTCTTCATGAAATTGGCATAGGGTGCAAGTTTCATTCTTTTACGTTACGTCGGTTTTGATGATCTTCTTTGTGTGGGGAAAATCTTTTCCTGCAGTATAAGTAGTATTCAAAGCTTACATTCAAGAGGTATAATGGACGTAGACTGTCCTGGTTCTATGAATGTCAGCCACCTCATCATATATTTGGCTCGTCAGCAACCATAAGACAACTTCTTGGAACTCTTTGTCAGCTCATTGTGATAATTCTGAAAATACGTCATGGTTTTAATTCGTGTATAACTGACATGCTGATGTATTTCAGCTTAACAACTGTCGTTTTCGAGATCATCCAATCATTAGTAGTGGAAGTCCATCTCAAGCTCTTATACTGCTGGAGCTTGAGCTTGAGTTGGTGGCTGCCTAGGTGGGCTACTGCTCGGGGTTGGAGCTTGAGCTGCCCTGGTTCTATGAATGCCATCCACCACACACGCGCTTCAAGCACCAATGATTTGATGATCTCGAAAATGACTGTTGGTAAGCTGAAATACATCAGCATGTTAGGTATCCACGAATTAAAATCATGACGTATTTTCAGAATTATCACAACGAGCTGGCAAAAAGTTCCAAGAAGTTGTCCTATGATTGCTGACGAGCCAAATATACGATGGAGTGACTGACATTCATAGAAGCAGGACAGTCTACGTCCATTACACTTCTTGTATGTAAGCTTTGAATACTGCTTATACAATATCTTTCCAACTAGGGCATCTCTTGTCCTTCAAAAATATCAATAACCCACTGCTGAGCCACCCTTATTGCTCCTGAATATCCCTACCATCATCACCCCCCTCCCCTCTTCGTCCAACCACTCCGGCAGCCGCAGCAGCGTACATGACACCAGAGTCTGATAAACGCGCAACCTCCCTACTCAAACCAGGTATATATCATCTCACCCATCCCTACAACCAAGTGATCTCCTGTCTTCAAAGCAAATGTCACCACCTTCATAAACTTTTTCATATAAAGAGCAAGTAGCTCAATGTTGTCTATTTGCATCACTTCACACCCTACCTGATCTTCCACAACATGCATCTCTCCTCCGAACTCGCACAACATATGAAGCAGCATCGCGCTCATACCCGACACCATATGTTCATCACTAGCCCCCTCGAGCAACTCTCCATTTGTACGAAGTAAACCATGTCAGGTACTTTCCGTTCCTCAACTTGGAAAGGTCCCACTAATTTTGGTCGCCATAAGATAATAAAATAAAATAATAATAAAGACAAAACAAAACTTCATTTAACAAAAATACCCCTCCCCAAATTTTTATTTACACCACACGTATTTATTCCTATTTGTCCATATTTGTTTGTATATAACTTTATTTAAATGTATGTGACCGTATATTGTAGTATTTGATCAATATTTTTACGTATAGATTTTTCATTCGGATGATGGATTGTCACAAAATTAAAAATAGTATAATGGAACTATATTCAAAAAAATTAAAAAATATATGTAGCATTTAAAATTTCAATTACAAGAATAAAATTATAGAGAGAAGTGTTGGAATTTTTTTTATTAAAATAAAATTAAAATATGAAGAAAATTTAGTAACAAGTGCCAAACCCGTCGTCCTGACGAGAATTTTCTTCATATTTTAATTCAATTTTAATAAAGATTTCGAACGTTCCTCTCTATAATTTTATTCTTGTAATTGAAATTTTTTAATGCTACTATAGTTTCATCATATTATTTTTAAGTGTAAAAAATAAACGGAGGGGTGTCATCTGAAAAAAAAAAGTGCAAAAAAGTGCTACAGATAGAGGTATTCGTGGTCGCTACCTGTGTCGGTGGAAGCAGAGTCAACGACCACGTGCTCGCTAATGGAATTTAATTTATTTTAGAAAATAAACTTTGCGACTACATAGTCGCTGATTTAATATGATTTGTTTTTAAATATAACCTTTGCGACCACGTGGTCGCTAGTCTCTTATAAGATTTTTTGTGTTTTTTCTCATTTTGAGCCTTTTAATATTTGAATCATTATTTGGACCCAACAAATGAATCATAGGATTTTGAAGCACCTTTACTACAGATTTAGTTTCATCTTTATCGGATCAACGACGCTTCATTTAAATGCTTATAGAATATGCATCGCTGAACCGATAAAGACGAAACAAAATCTATACTAAAAGTGCTTCAAAATGCTACGATTTATATGTTAGGCCCAAAGAAGGATTCAGATATTAAAAGGATCAAAAAGAGAAAAAACACACAAAAAACTTACAAAACACTAGCGACCACGAGGTCCATAATTTGCGACCACGTGATCGCAATTTGTATTTTTAAAATATATTAAATTACATCAGCGACCACGTGGTCGCAAATAGTGCATAGGAAATGTTACAGAGTCGAAATTTGCTCGAAATGTTTATTTTTCTATAATCTTTTGCGACCATGTTATTATATATTTATGAAAATCAATATACATTAATATGAAATGCTAAAATAAATAAAATAAACATTTTACCGACCACGTCGTCGCAAAGAAACATCGCATAATTTTTAGTGCCAGCATCAGCGACCACGTGGTCGCTAAGAAACGACACCAAATTTTAGCGCCAACATTAGCGGCCACGTGGTCGCGAAGTGGACGCTAAAAAATTTCGGGAAATTTTGGCACCAAAATTAGCATCCATAATATTATCTGCATCCAAGTAGTCGCAAAATAACGACCATAATGGTGTGGTGGCTAAGTGGTGGTCGCTAATGCGGCAGTTTGGTGTAGTGATTGTTGACCAGTTTTTGGGTAACTAGAGGCTGAGGAGTAAATGAGCTTTGAGTTCCTCCAGATCTGGTGGAGATGAGTGCTTCTAGGTTTATAAAGTGAGTGACACTTTAGGATGGTGCTGTAAGCTGGGGCGGAACTAGGATCTGAAACTAGGTAGGGCTAAAAAAAAGTCACGTCGATGTTTGAAATTTGATACATTTTCTAAATTGAAGAAATTAAACGAATTGCTGAGATTTTTTTGAATATATACAAATATGCAAACATCAATAATTCCTAAATTGTAATATTGAGCTTTTTTCTTCCATAAATATGTGTGAATTTACAATTAACTGAATGAAATGCTTAACACATATTTAACTATACATGACCGTTAAATTTGAAACAATGAATAACTTTTCCAAAGAATAGTCACAGCTAATGTAAGGTTTCTATAACGTATATCACAATGCTAAACATCATGAGAGAAGAAAAAAGTATAGACCACTTCAGTGGAAGTTTGTAATCTACTAAATTGAAATATGTAGAAAATATCAAATTAACAACAATAAAAACAATGGGAACCACCCGGGACGAGGTCGGGAACCCTCAAAACTTCTAACTTGCTTATTTACCGACTAAACAACATTTTCAAATGACAAAAACTTAAGCATAAACAAACAAAAATAAATTTCACATTCTTCTTTTTCTTTTCAATTCTCATTTACATCAATTGAAATTCAACTCATTGAAACACAAGACTGTAATAGGCATCTCAGGCCAACAATCAGAATCATTCAACCTAACCAAGTTGAAACCACACTAGTAATTGTAAGACATCCAAATACAATATGAAAAGCATGAAAACTCACAATAGGAAAAGTGTTACCGCGTAAGAAATGAGCATACAAGTCTTCTTTACAGTCAGGGGCGGATGTATGAAAAACTGCTTAAGCTGATAAATGGGTGAAAGCGAATTGATGAAGGGTTGAGCAGTGACACTAGAAACAAGACTTTAATGGCGAGTGAAAGCGAAGAGTAGTTGGATGGTCGTCTTTTTTGCAATGTCGTTTCATCAGTCACCCTCACCCCATTCAAATTCCACACAAGAAGGTCACTTCTTTTTCCAATCTTTTGCTCTTCTCTTTTTTGTCTAAATTTGCTCGCTTCACTTCAAAGTTTCAATTTTTCGCGAAGTGATTTGCTATGAAAGATTTTATTAGAGTTTTTGGGTTATGCTGAATTGAGAAGTGGTGCATTGTTGACCAGTATCTGGGTAACTAGAGGCTGATGAGTGAATTGAGCTTTGAGTTCCTCCAAATCTGGTGGAGATGAGTGCTTCTAGATTTATAAAGTGAGTGACTGTTGAGGATGGTGCTGTAACTACATAACCCCATTGGAGCAAAATCATGTTTTCAATCTTTATGTATTTTGTATTAACTATTTTACCTAATGTGTTGTGGTTGCTCTAAACAATTTCATTGCCATACGTATATTGGTCCATTAGCAAAATTAAGCACGGGTGCATCAAAAATACAGATTCATTTAGATAACGCTTCATTCAAAATATTTAAAGTTATAAAGAACGCAGTCTTGGCTCGTCAAATCTACTAATCTGCTGCTTTTCTATATCACTTTCACCGATAGTTCGTCTCCTCTCGTTTTCATCTCATACTGTTTCTGTAGATTTTGATTTTGTTTATCCTCCGGATTAAAATTTTGAATTTGAACTAGGATTTTGTCGGAGTTGCTGGATATTTGTATTAAAGTGGATTGTAGTTGCAAGATTAGGGTTTATGTCTTGGATGTGTCATTAGCTGCTACGTCTTATATATACAACATCAAGTAAGGATTTAATTTTGAGTTTGTAACTTGGGGATTGAGGCTTCGTCATTGTTAACTTGTCGAGAGTGACTAAATTGCTTTGCCATGTTTTATTGTTTAGACGAGATGATATGATTTGATTATGCGAGGAAAATAGGCAGAATGTTATGCTTTATTACTTCGGCAACTCACTTGGCAGACTTGTGCTCCAATTGCATGCATGACAAACCAAAGCCGAAAGTGTCTACTTTTAATTTGGACTATGGAGGATATTGAGAAGATATGGAAAAGAGCTCAAGTTTGATGGTGTTTGGACTGTATAATTGACTATCAATGACAATACGACAGAAAACAAGCTAACGTGAACTCTCTCATGTTGTTGGGATTATTGTGCCGTAAGCAGCAATCGCTAGAGGTTCATAATTCATTGCATCAGCGAGTCTTAACTTGTCAAGATTGAGCTATGTAGTCTTCATAATTCACTCACTAACAGCTATTCGATAGACATGCACATCCGGGTCACTCAGATTTGGACACCAGACTGGATTTTTGGATCCGGATTGACCTGGAACCCGAATTTCGGAGAGGGAGTGACCAGAGGACCGAAAATCTGGATTTTTCCTTTGAATTTTATGGTTTCCAAATTTGGACCGGATCCGGGTCTGGAAAAAATAAAAACGTGACCCGGGGACTGGAAAGTTCTGATCCGGATCACCCAGACTCGGTAGATTACGATCCAGTCCAGGTTTCTGTTCCTGTCCACTTTTGTGCATCCCTATTATTCGAAGCACAAGGGAGGAGCATGGGGAGAAGGCAAAATTATGAAGATCCTGGATTTCAATTTGCTTGAAACCGGAAGACTTGCTTTGTCAGTTCTCGTCAGGACGTTCACCCTACAAGACAGATTATCGCACTACATGAAATGGTGGATCCTCTTTCTCTCCTATGTTATAGTTTCAGTCTTTTTTTGTTAATAAAATTCCCTGGGCCGAATCAAATAGGATCCATAAAGGCATAATTCTTGGTTCGGAGGAGCTGTCGAGATTTAAAACCAGTTCAATATAAACATAGTGCCACAATAGAGATTTTAGTCATTTTGTTTACTAGAATTTGGTTCACATACGAACATATAATTAGGTGGGAACAGAGGAACTAATTCATGTCATCCACTTAATTGTATTACTCCCTCCGTCCTGAAATGTTCTGTATATTTGGTGGTTCGAAACAAATATTAAGATTGTAATGGTTGTGTGAGTGAGTGAATAGTGTAAAAGTACAAAAGTGAATAGTAATAAAATAGGAAAGAGAGTGTACTGAGAGAAAAAATGATTGTGTGAGTGAAACAATAATGTAAAAGTAAGAAAGTGAATATTAATAAAGTAAGAAAGAGAGTGTATTGAGAGAAAATGATTATGTGAGTGATAAAATAATGTAAAAGTAGAAAAATGAATAGTAATAAAGTAAGAAAGAGAGTGTATTGAGAAAGAAAATGATGGAAAATAATTACTACTGTATAAAAGAAAATAGGAAGAACATAAGTGACGCTCAAAAAGAAAAGTTGGAGGAACAAAAGAGAATAGAGAAGAGAGTAATTTACATACACACTAATTAAATCATACAGTATCAAATTTCCATGACTAATATACAGTATTATTTTAATAGTAGTAGCTTATAAAATCAGCCAAATAAATAAATTTGTTGTTTTAGGGTAATGATGGGATGTAACCAGGTCCAAAACATCATCGTAAACTACTACAGTACTAATTAATACTGGGAGTAGTTCAAAAGGATCTGATCTGAGAAGCTCGAGAGTAGTCTAATCACTAGATTTGTATCCCGTATCATTTTTAATTAAGGATCCGTTCTTTTCATCTGAATTAAAATTGAACTGTACTGATTTGAACTTAACTAAAAATTTAAAATTAATAAATTAATTATATTTACGTATTATTTTAATTTTTAAAATAGTTACACAATAGTGAATGCGTTTTATTCTACTCGTAGTTTTAAATTTTATTATGTTTTTAAAATAATTTTAAATCTTAATTAATTATTAGAATTGAATTAAATTGAACTGAGAACAACAAACCCTAAGTTTCGCTCCTAATAACAGTGAGGTTCAAATACAAAATCGCATGACACGTCATTGCTGGGGGCACTCTATGACATTTTGTCTTCAATCATGTACGTTTAAATCGTGCTTGGTTTATCTTTTTCGATTTTCCGTACATTTAATGATTATTAATGGTGTTTTAGACCTCAAAGAAAATATGTGAAGTTACTTCTCCTCTTGGTTGTCAAATCTCATCAATGCAATTAATCATTCGCCAAATGGGGTGGTGTATGATTGATTAAGAAGTTTGTCATGACGGATTCAATTATAAAGTTGCGACTTCAATATGCGTAAATTACGTACTGTAGTTTAGGAACGGATTCACTAATCCTTAAAAAAGTTTGAAAGTAAATTACGTACTGTAGTTTTTTTTATTACAAATTTCTAACAGAATGATAGTTAAAGTATATATATGTATATAAAATATGCGAATATAGTCCGGAATGATGATCAATATATGCTAAAAATTAATTAAAAAATGATTATTAATCTAATCGCTTCAAATAAATAACAATCAACATAAATAAACAACTGAGCAGTCTAGCAGCTAAGCACTAGACGCCAAAATAAAAACTTCTCACTATCCATGGAGAGAAATATACACCTCTCACTATCTACGAAATCGCTCCGTAGATGAGGAGAGACTATATTACGTAGTTTATTTACAGATATCTACACCATATTGTTTTCATATCCCTCCCTCTGCAGTTGGCTGGTCTTGGTCTGTACTGTTAGAATCGTGTCTTCATCATATATTTTTTTAAAAATCATCCAAACCCTATAAAAAATTCAATTTTACAAAATTTTTTTTTTTATCTATATATATAATAGAATATCTAAAATATTGAATCACACATATAGCGACGGAAGATAGGAATAAGCCTAAACTGTAATAAGAAAAAAATAGGAATACGCATAAATCGGAATAAGAAAAATAGGAATAAATATAAACTGAAATAAGAAAAAATAGGAATATGAATAAGCATAAATCGGAATAAGGAAAAATAGAAATAAGATAAAATAGGAATATGACAAAAAATGAAAATATTTATTTAAATTCGGCCCACACGACACCAAAAATTGATCGATCGAATCCCGCATCTATTTGACTGATTCGATTGCGCATCCGGGACGACGGACGGTACATTGGTCTATATATATAATAGAATAGGAAGTGAGGGGTGGTCGGACACTGGACACTGTTGTCCGTTTTATCCCTATCTTTAAATTTAAATTTATACAGAACACACGGATCCAACCTGGTCTATTAAAATATAAAAATTAAAATTAAAATGTTTGGATTTACACACAAGTCACAACACACGGATCCG
This sequence comes from Echeveria elegans, assembly GCA_035048345.1. Classification (NCBI taxonomy): domain Eukaryota; kingdom Viridiplantae; phylum Streptophyta; class Magnoliopsida; order Saxifragales; family Crassulaceae; genus Echeveria; species Echeveria elegans. Next base: position 9,650 of record JAWWMW010111259.1, read on the forward strand.
ATCTATAAAAAAATAAAAAAAATGAAAATATTTTTTTTAATTTACACATACCAAAAAAAATTGTCATAGAGTCTACTCCATATTTGACAGATTCCATTAAACATTCAAAATAATGTACTGACGGTAAGCCGGTAAATAAAGATGCGAAAAGATAAGGAAAAACGTTTTACGAGGAAAAGATAATTCAAGTAAAAAGAAAAACACAATACTTTATTATTCCTATTCTCATTTCCTCTCTATCTCCAACAATCCACTCCACTCTCGATTCCCACCGCACCACGCGCATCGCACCTCCTCTTCAATCGATCCGATCTGACGTCATCCGATTTCATTCTCACTTCCCCCGATCCTCACTTCCGCTGGTCCAATTCCCGCCGCGTACTAGTTTATCACAATTTTCAGGTCTGCCGTTTCGTCTGCCGTTTTGAATGATGAAGTAATAACTGGAAATTGAATTGAATTTGTTTTGGTTGTTGTGTGTGAATCTGGATACTGCAGTGCTTTAAGACTCTTGAATTTATGTGTTATGTACTGTGTGTTTCAGCTTCAACTGATTCCAAATCGAATCAAATGACTGATGCAAGGAGTTCAGATCAGTATTTCAGATTATG
>JAWWMW010111270.1:0-10260 GCA_035048345.1 Echeveria elegans
AACCTTAGAAGATTTTAGAACACCCTCTGAAAACCTTAAAGAATTACTTAGGTGCAAATCAGTATTCTAACTAATTATCACTGTTCCCTTGGATTCGACACTAGGTCACCCTAGTTTTTACAAATTTCTTTTGATATTATTTCGTGACACCACGATACTGCCGTGTCAGTTTTGTAACATGATTCCGAAAAATCCTAATAAATAGTAGTATTGACTAAACAATCGCCAACTAATGGGAATTTTCACAGAACGTGCTCCTGTTAAATTAATATATACTCCGTATATGATACGAAGCGTACGCGATTCCATCTCATGAATGCCAAAAAGACAGCAACAAGGCTGGACACATAATGAGTATGCATGAGTTTTTCCCAAGCGCTAAAAGGCAACAAAAATGCAAAAAATGATGTAGACAACACCAAACATTGGGTATTAATTCGAACAATGACCGTTTTCACCAGTGTTCCATGCTGAAAGTTGCAACTTCAGTTCATTTATCATCTGCATTCAAAATGTCATGAAACAAATTATAACCACTCCAGATCCCTACGTCGCTATAACAGTAGTTACCGCACCGCATGCTGTATAAAGTGTTTAATAATGAATGGTATTGTATGGGCGTTACTAATGAGTTTTTGGATGTGGTGTTAACATGAGTTTATTGTAATAATTATTATTATCTTTTTTCGTACAATCCAAATTATACATTTTAAAACGTCTCCAAAATTTATGTGCTAGTGCTACGTAGATTACCATTTGCAATACAATACAATCCATCATCTAAAAAAACGTTATTGACTATTTTACTATCAAACAATTAGCTTATAAATCATTCGAAATTATGTCATTTCAATTTATAATTGAACATTTTTAAAAACGTCATCATGCTCTAGAGTGAAAAATAAAACAATGATTGATTTTCATTTGACTATTGTAAATGTGATTGGGATAACAACTCTTCACATTAAATACATTACTTTTGCGTTATAAACCTACCTATGATTTTTAGAAAATAAAATTTTAAAATTTAATTAATCTATTTATTTATTTATTACTGTATCTATTTTTGGTGAATATATATTTAGAGAATATCTGCGTAACCTTAAAAATTAAACGGAACACTCATCTCCATCTTCTTCCCCCACAAATCTCATCCACCTTTGACTTCAATTCGTCGATCTCGGTCAAAAAAGCCGCTACCTTTCCCTTGACCCACCTTTTCCGATCCATCCCCCTACGACCTCCGATCCACAATTTCCATAATGGTATGCTCTTTCCCCCGCCCCGATCGGTCCGATTTTGGCTTCCAGAATTTGTTTCTTGATAAACGTTGTCGCTTTCGTTGATTTTGTGTTGGAATTGATCGATATTTGTTGATCCATCTGTTGGGATTTGGGTTTTTTGGGGTTTTTGATTGAGGGTGTGTTGGTGATTGATGGGAATTGAATCGCTTGCATGCACAAGGTTTTGTGAATTTGATTTGTTTCAGCTCTGGATTCATGTTAGTTTCATGTCGGATCTGTTCGTTAGTAGATCGGTTAGGGTTTTCTGGAATGTTACTATTATGTATATATTTTTTAATTTTGTGTACCAAAAACTTGGCAAATCTTCATCATCTGATATTGTTGGTAAAGATGACACCTTTTCAATTGTTTCGAAGGATTATCCGTGCTTGGGATTGGACTAGTTTTGTGTAAATGAAATGCCTTCTTGTAGAGGAGTTGTTACGAAATGATTAGTTAGTGAATTATTGGTCTAGGTTTTTGTTAAGATATAAGGTGTTAAAAAGTTCGTTTTGGATTTGACAGACTACCTCCAAGCGTCTGGCTGAGAAGAAAGTTGCAAAGTTTCAGAAGAATATCACAAAGAGGGGAGCTGTTGCTGAAGCTTCCACAAAGAAAGGATCTGACTACCCGGTTGGGCCAATCGTGATTGGCTTTTTCGTCTTTGTGGTTATCGGATCATGTAAGATATTCTAACCCCTAAGATTTCCTCTTATAGCTAATTTCATTTATCTCTGCCTATTTCATTATCGTACTCCGGTCTAAATCGACGTTTTAAAAAATATGGATGAATAAGACAGCGTTGTTTTAGTACTATGCTATTACGAATCATGAATACATGAAACTTGCTTAAAATGGCATTGCTTTATTCAAGATTTTGTGGCTTTAGATATTGTTGTCTTTTGCATGTCAATTCGGCAAATGGTTCTGTTCATTCGCGATTGTGCAAGAAATAGTGAAGTCTTATTTCTATTGTTCTCTGTTAGAATACAATCTTATTGTTTCTGTGTGCCTCATGAAACCATTTTAACTGAAATCAAGCGGCACTGAGAATCATATTCAACATCACTACCTGTGCTTATTGCTTTGAATTCCTTTTTTTTGAGTGACTGATGCTGACTTTTTTGTTGTTCCGCAGCTCTCTTCCAGATCATCAGAACTGCAACAAGTGGAGCAATGGCTTGAGGACTATCTATGACACCATTTTGTAAGATAGAGAAAATCCTAGAATTGACGTTATGAAAATTTGAAAACGCTGCTGTAAGACAGTATGACTTACAATCTTTTAAATCCAAAGCACTGAGAAAATGTTTACTATAACCAAGTTCTATAGTTTCACATCCTTCATTTATACTAGCAGTCTCTTATTCCCTAGTTAAGCTGGCTTGTCGCTCATTAGAAGTTGTTATAGTTTGATTTTTGTCTTCTCAGTTACAGTCATTTTAGTCAGTTCAAAATCTACAAAACAAAGAGGGGTGAACCCTCTTGAAGATCTACAGAAGTTTCCCACTGGCTGCAGAAGTTTACAAAAGAACATCGTAGTGAAGTGTGAATCAAAGATTTCATTTTTATTTTATTTTTTGATACGGTAAGATTTCCGATTGGTGATCACAAATTGGCAGATGACAGATGAGTGTGAATTCGAGGATTCTGACTTAAGATTACAATTGGGAGTTGAGTGGGAACATGAGCATACATAGTTCAGACTTAAGAAAACAAAATTGCAAATGGACCTTCCGAGTTGAGCGTGAATGCAAGGATTCAGAACTGTCAATCGAAAAGTAGTAATACGAAACAAAAAACCTATTTTTCGCATTTTCTTGAGAAAGAAAATACAAACTGCAGAAATTAATTTGAAACATTTTTATATACAAAACAAAATTGAACTTCTACCATTTTTTTCTTTTCGATAATGGGTAAACCGGGTACAATGATTTGTACAAGACATATAACATCTAGTACCTACAGACAATACAAGCACAGATCACACTGTACACCAATACCACACATAACAGCATGCACATAACTGCATCTACTATAATGATAGAATACAATCCTCAACACACAAACACCCACGAAAAAATTCGTCGCTAAAGCCCTAATTTTCGTCACTATAGTATAATAAAACAAAATAAGTATAAAGACAATAAAAATTCATTTGACAAAAATACCCATGCTCATACTTTTATTTACACCACACGTCATACACACGTATTTGTTCCTATTATTTCATATTTAGCCATATTTATCCGTATTTGTTTGTATATGACTTTATTTAAATGTATGTGACCGTATATTTGACAAGTTTTAATTATATTATCTAGGTTTCTGCCTTCTATACTGTATTTTACCAGCAATTTGTTATTTAAATATATTTGGCTATATTATATCAAATATTTGAATATTTTTAATCATATTAATCGTACATGTATTGACCAATTGATATTATTAAAAGATATTTAATGGTATTTGAGTAACTTTTAATCATATATACCATATTTAACTGTATTGGACCGAGTATTTGACAATTTTTTTACGTATAGATTTCTCATTCAGGATGATGGATTGTCATAAAATTAAAAATAATATAATGGAACTAGATTCAAAAAATTAAAAATATGTAGCATTTAAAAATTTTAATTACAAGAATAAAATTATAGAGAAAAACGTTGAAAATCTTTATTAAAATTGAATTAAAATATAGAAAAAATTTATGTCGAAACGACCGATCATCCACCAGTGACTAATAAAACCCAACAAGTCAGCCTGCAAATTTATGCGGTGCTAATAATAACCTAAAATGCTAAAAGACACCATAAAAGCCATTAAATGCATGCCAAACAGGTGCATTGCGCACCTCATTTATGATGGAGTAAAGACGGACGACCCTCCCACTCCCGAGAGAAGACCAACATCCGCCACACCAACAAAGGGAAGAGCAAACATCTTGCGACTCTCCCGCTTCCGAGTCCCGTCGGCAAACCAATCTTTCCAGGCCAGAGTCGCACCCGCCGCCAGACGACCGGCGACCACCGCCACAAAAGCAGTACTTCAGAGCGCGTTGACAGCCATACTGGTGCAAACACAGCAGCCGGAAAACACGCCGACATCCGCAAGAAACCACAATGCCCGTGCTGGTGCAAAACACAGCCTCATCAGATTGTGGCGGCGACGACAACGCTCCAGCCCTCTGTTTCCCGGCACAGCAGCAAGAAACACCACCAGGGCCAAATGCCTTCACACTTCACAGACTCCGCGCATCTTCAAAACGGCTCATTCTTCTATGGAGGACGGCAACGCACGGCAGCGTAGGCCACGTCCATTGAAGATAGACCTAGCCCGGAGCGATGTACACTGGCGCTGCTGCAAAGCTCGTCACATCAACAACTTCGGACATCCATCTCATCAACAACTTCGGACATTCGTCATCAGCGGGAACGGATGATGCGCCGGCGGGCATAAATACCAAAAGGACACAAAATAACAAGAAATACAAACTTCTCATAAGTATATAACTTAGAGAAAATAAAAACCTCACCATTAGACGGATCTTAGGGAGAAATGCAAACCTTTCATGAGTATAAAACTTAAAGAAAATAAAAACCCCACCATAAGACATGATCTTAGAGAGGAATACATGTGGAAAGCAGGGGCGAATGCAGCAGGTAGGCTTACCTGGCTGCAGCCCGGTAAGGATTTGCCCCAATTGGTGTGATGCTTTGATTGAAAAACCGAACAGATGAAGAGGCTGCATCACGTGTGAAGTAGATGGTTTGAATGAAGAAACTGACCGGATGAAGAGGCTAACGGTCGCGAAGTTGACTCCAACTGCCGATGACGCTTTCGAGTCGAAGTGTTGTGATGTTGTTCGTTACTCTCTTCAGATCGAACCACAACACGAAAGCGAGCAAGAGGATGATTGTGCTGAAGCGATCTCTGCCTGCTTTCGACTTACGACGTCGTTTGGATTAGTTTGGGCTATTGTAGTTGTGGTCCATTCATCGGCCCAATTATATAACAACTAGTGGCTGTCCGTTCTCCCGTCGCCCCGACGGAAATGCGGGGAACAGATGCTTGTGGTCTGAGCCCTTGAGGTATGTGTAAATTTAAACTTAAAGAATTTAAGGTATGGGCAAAATCGAAAACATCTATTTGATTATACAGTCATGATCCTATTATGAATTTTTAAAATTTAATTTTAAATGAGTAAATTTTTTGTTAATTTTAATGTTTAATTTTTTAATTTAAAATGATTTTGGAATGTTTATTTTTAAAATTTTTAAGATTTTAAATGGATATTTTTCGTATTTTGTCTTATTCCTATTTTATCTTATTCTATAATTGATTCAGCGATGAAAATACATGATTTAGCGATGAAAAAAATCTCGTCGCTATATGTGTGTTGTGGACACTACTCTATTATTAGTGTAGATCGACAAACATGTACAATTGGTTTTAAATTAGATAGTCCTGACTATAAATAATCATATGCGTAAATAATTCAAGCACCACACAAAATTCAAAAGCAAAACATCCCATGCGGAAAAATTATTCAAGAATAAATATTCAAATATAGAGAATATAATCTCAAATGATTTTAGGCAATGAAATGATACATTCAAGGAGAGTTAGGTTTCACCAACTTAATAACAACTTCAACCTTGTCATTAATTACTTTCACCTGATCTTTTATCTCCTCCAGATGTTCTTGAACTGTCTTCGAAAAATCTTACTCCTCTTTGCAATATATGCATCTGAGTTTTTCCTCATCTTCCTTTTTGAATCAACGTCCTTTGCAAGCACTCCCTGCAGACACATCCCATTAAAATCCAACAACAATCCTTTACCATATGCATAAAATCCATTTTTATTTTCGTGGGACAGCTGATTATTCGATGAAAGAAGAGTCCTTTTATCTTAGGGCTTCCTTGATTATGCCTTTTTCATACTACAAATCTTCTCGTCAAAATGTCCACCACATTGACGACCCTTCCACTCTCAATGTGAATCGTGATATCCAAATCTTGAAGAGTTGCACATTCCCCATTGCCTCCACGACGATTGACGCGGGTAGAGACAAATTGATGAATTACCTTATTCTCGTAAAACATTATAGCCCTACTCTCATGTTTCTCCTCAAAAAGCTCATCCCTTCATGAGATACGTTTCCAATAAATAGATCTCTCATTGTCATCATACTATGGCACAGTTCCATCATCCATTATATCAAAAGCATAGATAATCTCCTTCTTATTCTACTCATACATCCTTTCATTCAGCTTAAATCTCCATGTGTTTGTATCCTTACCCCTTGCCTTGAAATCGCAATAAACTCATACACAAGAATAAGGGCAAAACTCACTTCTTGGGTGAGCCAAACCTGAAGGTTGCTTAAGTTCAACATTTGCTCAACCGTCTCTAATAATCCTGAGCCATTTAGTGTAATTGAACAATGAGCTACGAATCCAAATACCTTCTTTTCCATTTTAAGTGCGAATAACAACGGATCCTTCGTTGATGAGTCAAACATTCGCCTCCTCTCGGTAAAGTTTTTAGGCTCTCACTATAGAATTGATGAAACGCACCGAAGACAAGTCCGTAAGCTCCTAAAGGAAAACTAGGACGAAGGTTGAACAAAGTACTGAGAGTTTTCGCATGGGAGTTTGTCGCACATTTGCTAAGATAAAGGAAGAATGTCTAGCACATAATGGATTCCACCGCCACAACTCATAAGTTTTGGTTTTAGAGTTGAATGAGAGTGAAAATCATAATATGCTAACATTTCACATGGTATCAGAGCCGAAGGCACACGACCTAGGCTGAGTACGTAATGCAAGAGACGCACCTATGTGCACCAATTGCCTGAAGGGACGCCTATTTGTTGGCCGTATGTGTTGAGGGCAGTTGTGTGTTGCATACCCGCCACATGAGCATTTGCGTAGGCTCACAAGTTGCAGTAAACGCATCTAGTAGTTTTTGCTACGAAAGTTAGCGAGTTTTCAGGGATTTTCAAACTTCCCAAGTGAGGCGAGTGTTGAGAGTTTGCACTAGGGAGTTTGTCTAACATTGCTAAGATAAAAGAAGAATGTTTAATATATAATGGATTCCACCACAACTCATAAGCCTTGACTTTTGAGTTGAATGAGAGTGAGAACCGAAATATGCTAGCATTTCACATAAATAGGTGCTTTTGGAGGTTTTCGTGGTGAATGAGGCGCTAGGGTTTAAAAACCAAATTGGGCATGCATTGAATACCAAAAATCGAATTCGAAAAGTGAAACATTTTCTGCACTGGCTGTGTAGAGTTCTACAAGGCCGTGGTCAGGCTTCAAGCTTGTGAAGACTGCAACCTTGTCGTGATTTTACATGCCCATACACTAGCCTTTTCCATTTTTCATTTTATAATGTACGAATTTTAAAACAACTAATCATCCCTAACTAATCTTAACACCCAAGCACTCAAATAGATGTCTTCCACTCAACACTTAGAGTGGAAGCGTCTCATGCAACATTCATAATTCAATCACACAAAATAACATAAAGACTTAAAGGTTGATTTTACTTCTCTCGAAGACCTAGTTTAACGCCTTGACGAGATGATGTGTGTCACAAATGTCGATTATTTGCACATATCGTTGCTCTTGGTCTCAATGTTTATGAAGTAAATTTGGTTGTTATTGATACTCTTATTGCTATTTCAGGTATAAAATACACTTTTCAAGATTTAATTGAGTTTGGAGCAAAATATAGAAGAAATGAGGATTGATCGAGTAAAAAACAAAAGTTTTGACAAAGAATTGGGATCCACATGGCCAAGTTAGAATGTCACCGAGTGAGTGGACCATTGAGGAGTGACTCGACTGAGTCACCAAACCACTAGATCGAGTGGGTGCACATAATGCGACTCTTTGACTACGTGATCATTCAACTCAGCGAAATGGAGAGATGTCAAACTCCGTTGAGCATAAATACTTGATGGCTATGAAGAGACATACTTGCACCATAAATTGAGTATTTATCTCAAGGTTTTAAGCAGATATAAAGAGAAGAACTTGAAGAGACAGGAAAAAACTTTAACTATATGTTTTTCTTAAGAGTTCGAAAAAAACAATCCTCTCTTGGAAAACTTTAAAACAACACAAGAACATCTCAGAGACGAGGAGAGAAGTTGCGAAACCCTAGCCGCCAAGTGAAGAACATCAAGATTCTTCGACAAATGGAGCAAACCCTAAAATTTTCTCTACTCTATTTTTATGTTTATTTATACTTTAAATATGTATTTTATCTCACTTGCCACGAGTGAGTAGTGACCTTGATTAGACAGGGGTCTAACGGATCCCTAATACTATAGATCTTTGATCATGTTTACCTTTAATTTTATGAAAACTTTTTTTAGTTGAAACCATGTACTTTGTGAATGATTTTAAGTAGTATATTCTAGGGTTTGATTGAAAGAAAAACGTAGTATATTAAAAGTTAAAATATTATTAATCCAACTATAGTAGTGCACGAACTTGACATATACGTGAGGATGAAGACTAGCTTTAGGTGATTTAATGAACTTAGCAAACAGACTGAAAGGGTGATGCTGAGGAACTTGAGTTATACGTATGCATAGAATTCAATAGACCGAAAAGTGAGGATGTTAACGTCAATAATATGTTTATACGTGGGTAATACAACAGAGCAAAAAGGTGAGGGTTACATTGTTATCAACATGCTTAGTCTTACACAAAACCGGCTTGACTTTATTCAACATTATTTTATAATTCTTCAAGTTAAATTCACGAGTACTAGTGGTAAAGTTAGTTACTAATAATCTTCTTTTGGTATTAGTCAGCATAAAATACTAGTTTTACTTATCATTAACCCCGAAACCATACGAACTATTTAAAGTATCATAGCTAAATTTCCACGCTTCCTTCGGCTTCTACACTGGTTCACACTAGTTTTATAAATCCTTTTGACCCGCATGAACTATATTTACCACTAGAAAGCAGTTGTCAAAATGGTGTCGTTGCCGGAGAACGATTTTTAGATTTAGCTTGTTCGTTATTTATTCACTAGATAGTTTTTTTTCTTTTTTTATTTAATTAAATCTTTGCTCTAGTCATTATTTTTTTAATTGTTGGCTAAGAACATCTTTAAATTACTTTTATATTTGTCTGATTGCAGGAGAGGGCAAATGTGAAAAGTAAAGGCTAAGAAAATAACGCGAGTTTGAGTTCTTCGCAACCCCATCTGCATCCATTCAAAGGTGTAGATCACTACAATAATCTGCCGTTTTAGCGTCCACACTTTAGCGTCCAAGTAAGAATGATGCTAAATAGCTTCCACGTGGTCACTAAAACATAATGGACGCAAATTTCACCGACCACATGGACGCAGACGGTCATCTGTGTGTGGGAAAATTTGGCGGAAAAATTTAGCGTCCACTTAGCCACCACATGGTCGCCAACTTTGGTGCGAAAAATTTAACGGCAAATATTAGCGTCCACATGGACTCGAATTTGATGTGAAAATTAACTTGGCGATTACATGGTCGCTAAATGGATTAAATATTATATATTTCGTAAAATAAAATTCATTTTTAAATAAAATTAAAAAATAAATAAATTTTAGCGTCCACCTGGTCGCTAATATTTATTTTTTATAAATCGAATTAATATTAGCGACTACTTGGTCGCTAATATTTATTTTTAATATTATTTTAAAATGAGTTTTATTTTACGAAATATATAATATTTAATCAACTTAATGACCATGTTGTCGCTAATATTTTTTATAAATCGAATAAATATTAGCGACAAAGTGGTCGCTAATATTTATTTTTTATATATGTAATTATTTAAAAAATAAAATTCATTTATGGACCACGTGGTCGCAAAATGAGTTTTACAAATTTTTTTATTGATCATCGTGATTTACATCTTTCTCACACATAGTGTCATCATATATGGTGACAGTAAACATCAAA
>JAWWMW010111290.1:0-10259 GCA_035048345.1 Echeveria elegans
TAATATTGTGATTTAATCTGGGACGTATGATGAATCAAATGAATGGTCCAGATCTTTTAATACTTTTTATAATAAATGAGTCTTTTTATTTGATCCACTCCCAAAAAACTTTTAAAAAATATAAAGTACATTTAAAACAAAGTGAAATCAACCCGGGAATTTTTTATATAGCTAATTTAATGTTTCAAATTACCGAAATGTAACATATAAAACTTTTATGTTTCCAGTAAGTTCTACCTTGGCCATATCCTGATTTCAAGCGGAACACTCCCTGGGACAGTAGCCGGACGTCAAGATACTATAACCTGAAATAAACAAGAAACACACAGTTAGGTTCCAAAACGATTATAAACCCCAACAGTCCAACCAAGGAAACCCATGGAACCAATACAACCAATTACAACAGAAGCCGCAATTCCAAGGAGGAAATCAATCAAAAGGACAATATTCCAACAACAACTACTATCAAGGAAACAATTCACGACAAGAAGCTACGGAGCAAGAAGATTCCTCACCAAATCAGCTAATGAAGCAAATGATGGCAATGCAAGCCCAACAAAATAAGAACATAGCAGCAATGCAAGCCCAACACAGTAAGGATTTTCAACTCTTGACATCCGAGATTCAACAAGTTAAAACAGATGGGAAATTAATGGAAACCAAACTCGCTCAACAAGTGGTTAGTTCTTCGCAAAATCTCAGAAAGCTTCCATCCCAACCGGACGTACGATAGGCAGACGTTAATGCAATAATACTCAAAAGCGGAAAGACCCTTGATGAACCACAGACGAAAGGAAAAGACCAAACCAATAAGAAGCAATCTGTGCAAGAAACACAAGTGGAAGACGAGGAAGCACCATATGTAGCACCACCAGTGTACGTACCACCTCTACCCTTTCCTCAAAGACAAGCGAAAGCTAAGGACTAGGCTAGTTTCAACAGATTCGCTGAAATCCTCAACAAGCTGCATGTAACGCTACCGTTTTCAGAGGTCATATCCCATATGCCTACATACGCAAACTTTCTAAAGGACATTATCACACATAGACGCGAGTTGAAGGAAATAGACCAAGTTGCACTGGATGCGAACTGCAGTGCAGTTATCCAGCATGCAATGCCTCGGAAGGCGAAGGACTATGGATCTTTCACTATTCCAATCAATGTCGGGGGAGATTGTGACATACGCGATGCATTATGCGACTTAGGAGCCGGAATTTCTATAATGCCATACATCCTGTACGAGAAACTTGTCGTAGGACCTTTGACTCCAACTTCGCTAGTTATCAGATTGACTGATAGATCCAAGAGATTCCCATACGGAGTCCTAAAGGACATGCCGGTCAAGGTAGGAAACTACTGCGTACCAGTAGACTTCTACGTGCTTGGAATGGATGACAACCCCATATGCAGAAGTCCCCGTCATTCTAGGTAGACCTTTCTTGAACACCGTTAAAGCTTTAATAAACTGCGGTGATGGAGCCATTGAGTTGGACTTAGGTCAAGAGAAAATTAAATTCCAACTTTCTAAAATGATAAAGTCGCCAACATGTTCCATGAAAGCCAGTCGAATAGAAGTATGTGATGATGTTATCTCTGACTGTGTTAAGCTAACCCTTAGTGCAAGTAAAGAATATAACACAGATGATGATGTTCTCACATCGCTTATGGGAGCTGAAGAAGGACAAACGGACATCGAGGACACGAAGAACGAGAACGGAAAGAGATTCGATTTGGAATTGAAAGCTCTTCCACCAAATCTAAGGTACGAGTTCCTTGGTCCTGATAAATCTTTACCTGTCATAGTTAATGCTAGCTTGAATGAAGATGAAACGACTAGGTTGCTGCATGTCTTAAGAACGAACAAAAGTGCAATAGGTCATTCTATAGAAGAATTAAAGGGAATTAGCTCAACTGTATGCATGCATAGGATAACATTGAAGGAAGATGCAAAACCATCTAGAGAATTCTTGCGTAGATTAAATCCTAATTTAAGGGAAGTTGTGTTAAAAGAAATCACAAAACTTAGAGATGCCGGTATAATCTACCATGTTCCTGATTCTGACTGGGTCAGTCCAATACACGTTGTGCCTAAGAAAGGTGGATTAACTGTTGTTAAAAATGATAAGGATGAGTTAATCCCAACTAAACTGTAACTGGATATAGGATGTGTATTGACTATCGAAAATTAAACGCTGCTACAAAGAAGGATCACTTCTTTATTCCCTTCATCGATCAAATGCTTGAACGATTGTCGGGACGCGATTATTTTTGTTTTCTCGACGGGTATAGTGGATTTTTCCAAATACCTATCCACCCCGAGGATCAAGAAAAAATGACGTTCATATGTCCATATGGCACATTTGCCTATAGACGCATGCCTTTCGGGCTCTGCAACGCACCAGGAACTTTTCAACGTTGCATGATGTCCATCTTCGTGGATTATCTTGAGAAAAGCATGGAGGCCTACATGGACGACTTCTCGGTTCACGACGATTCCTTTGATTCGTGTCTATCCAACTTAAATGACGTTCTGAAGCGTTGCATCGAAATGGACATAGTCCTAAATTAGGAGAAATGTCATTTTATGGTAAAAGAAGGAATCGTGTTAGGGCATCGCGTGTCGAAAAGAGGGATCGAAGTGGACAGAGAAAAAATCGAAGTCATATAGAAGTTGCCACCACCAAAGGATGTAAAAGGAATAAGAAGCTTCTTGGGACATGCTGGATTTTACCGTTGGTTCATTAAAGACTTCTCTAAGATTGTCAAACCTTTGACTAATTTGCTGGCAAACGATGTCAAATTCATATTTGACGATAAATGCTTACACGCATTTCAGGTTTTGAAGAAATCCTTAACCACCGCGCCAATTGTACAAGCACCAAACTGGGATCTGCCATTCGAATTGATGTGTGACGCAAGTGACGATGCGATAGGCGCTGCGTTAGGACAAAGGGTGGATAAGAAACTTAACGTAATTCAGTATCTTAGCAAAGCATTACTAACAGACCCTTTCGGTGAACAGTTAGCCTAGGTTCATCCATTGGGATTCCTCCCCGAATTATTGTACTCATTGGTTTTCATAGACGTTAACCGCCCGATACTCATCAATTGAGCATAGGCTAGACGCAACTTAAGTAAACCTTAATCATTCATAAAGTGTATGATGAATCCCTTTTATTCGATCGTGAGTAGATAGGGGTTTATAAAAGCCCCAACATCAAAGGCGACTACTCACTCATATCGAGGGAGTACTGACTCATACTGAATGAAAGGTGAAATAACTACTAAACTCGAAAGTAAAAGTAAACTAGTTGGCACAGAAAATAAAATGGAAATTACCTTGATTTATTTCCGAGAATTCTTCTTACAAAACTTCAAATTAAAGATTGCAAAAGGAAAGTGTTTCTCTGAGTTTTTTCTCAGGTTTTTCCTGATGAAATGAGCTGGGGGAGAGATCCTATTTATAAGGAAGGGAGACTTTCAGATCTGGAAATTTAAAAGCCAAACTTTGTTTCGGCCGAAACAGATTCGTTTCGATCGAATTGATTCTCGCGTGTTCCGCTCTTCGATCGAAACAAATCTTGTTTCGACCCCTGAAATGTGTCGACATCTCATCTTGCTCCGCCCGTTTCAGCTTCTTCTGATCCGAGTCAGCAGAAGTGCCCAACACAAAATCTCTTAAGCTTTGGATAAGCTTTCCATCGCATCCAATCTTATCCAAATCAGATAATAATTGTGACCTGTGGAGCTCTTCCAAGCCCAGGGGTCCAACTTCTCAACTTCCTAGGCAAGAACCTATTTCGGTCGAAACAAACAATGTCTCGACAGAAACACTTCGCGCTTGAATGTGACCTCAGTCGAGATGTAGTGGTTAGACTCTTCCTTTCCTAGTCACTTTGATCAATTCCTTCTAGACCGAAACAAAATCATTTCGGTCGAGACGAGGTTATTTCGGTCGAAATACCCTCTAGTTGGCTTTTGCTTGTTTTTCTTGGATATTTGCTACGTTTTGCTCTAAGTCACCTTGTTGGTCAAAATACCTGTTTTATGCCTTAAATTACAACATAAGAGTGAAGCATGATTTCATTTGCATAAATTATAGCACAGATTCCGACAATTTGGTGTATAATATTAAGACTATTTTTACACGGATCAAAATATTCAATACTTAAACCTTGTTCGTCTCGAACAAGATAAGTCTAATCTAATCTAAACCTAATTCACTTTCGTAGGAATCACGAGTACATTTAGCATATGCACTAAGCCTTTAAACCCATAGGCTACCCTAGTGGACGAGTTATAGTCTCGTTATAGTTGGTGGTGGTGTCTACTGTTGGTGCGCGGCGACGGTGGAAGGATCGATGGACGGTTACAGAGGTGGTGGGTGATTGTGCAGTTACGGTTTTGAAAATTTTAAAATCTCAAACCAAGGTTGGAGGTTGGTTTGAAGAAATGAGTTAAAATTGTAATTCAAAACGACAAAACTCATTGAAAAAAAAAAACGACAAAACCTGTTTATAAACAGTCAATCTGCGAAAAAAGAAAAAGAAAAAAAAGAGATCTAATTCCTGGGACAGAATAGTCATTTGATACTTCACCGAAACCCTAACAACACACCCCGCGTTCTCCTCCCCGACAGCTTCCTCTAATCAAATCCTCTGCGACAAAAACCGATCCGTTCTTCTCTTCTTCCACAATGCTCGTCGCTCGTTTCAGACCCTTCTTTCTCATTCCATTCCACACCCGTCTCGTCACTGCCCTAATTCCGAACCCATTAGCCAACCATCTTATCAACTCCTACGGCCTGCCACCCGCGTCCGCCGCCGCTATCTCCACCACGCGAAAACACAATTGTAAAAAGCTCGTAAATTCCGATGCTATCTTCCGTTTATTTAAAGATTTCGGCTTTTTGGATACCCAGATCGCACAAATCATCCTCAACCGACCCTCAACTTTGGCGTCTAAAGTTAGTACAATAAAACAAAGCTACATCTTTTTCAAGGTTTTGTAGTAGATCATCTGACGGATTTTTTATATGGATATGGTGCTAGGTGCGAGTTGATCCAGGGGCATGGGAAGGGGATACGATTTTAGAGCTGAGCGGATCTCCCCATTCTTATCAAACCTGCCGTTATCATTGTATATTCGGTTAGTCTATACTATGTCTGTTTGGATGGTTTTTAGGCATGTGAATTGTGATTTGGTAACAATGTTAGAGTTCAGATAATTCCGAGGTAGCACCTGCTAGACTCCATGTAGCTGCTGCCTTCTTGGATGCTGCTCTTCGAGAATGGGAGTATCTTACGTCCCATCTTCAGATAAGTTTGATAAAGTAATTCTATGCATTTTTTTTCTCCTATCTTTTCCACGATATGAAATTTTCTGATGGTTTGTATGTTGATTTTTGCATCAGTTTTAGAATATATGTTAATTTTTTTTATCTTACGTTCATTCTGCCTCTGTTATCAGTTTCTGTCTGCAGTATTGCATGCGTCATGCCGGTTCTCCTGAAGGCTATGTCCTTACTCATGTGGCTGCTAAGTTGTGCAGAAGAGGATGGTGAGTCACATTCACATTTTTAAGCTTATGATTCAGCCTAGCCAAGATGCATATTATACATGAACCTAGAGTTATCAGTTTGAAATATTGCCTTAAATAACTTTCACGTCCTTGTAGAATGATCATTTTATTCAAGTTTTTTAGATTAATGTTGCATTTATCCTATATGCCTGTCACAAACATGTGCCGCCGTGAAGCCTGTGGTTACTTTTTGAGTACCATTATGAATCCTTCGGTATATGCTTATAAAAATCTGTCTGCGTGTTGCTTTTGATATGCTGATGACCCAATAACATGGAAAGAATTGTGACGTACTGACATTTATGCAGGTCAGACTTCACAGCTGCCCAAAAAGATGGAATTTATCATGAGGTAACTTTTTCACTTTCGTAAGTGTTCAGACTGTTGTTCTAAGTTATTACGATGGAACCTTATTTCATTTGTTTTGGACCCCGATGGCACTTCAAATGCAGGTTCACCAGGCTGTAATTGGAACCTATGGTGCAGATGTGCAATATATTGGAATTAAGCTCCTACAATCATTGGTAAGCATTGTCCTCTATGTAGGTGCTCTTTATGTACATTTATGTTTTTTTTCCGTCTAGGAGTTGATTAAACTATGATCTCAGGAATTCTATAAACCGTGCTGGACATCTTTAGAGCATGATTATTTGAAGGTTTCTTCTTCGTTTATTCTTGCACCCATTTTGCATCTGTATATTACCATATAAACATTCTCTGTAAAGTACTCTTAATTTCATGTTCAACGGTACAGAAATTCCACTGCTGGGCACAAGAAGCTCTTAGAAGCGTTGCTAATAAAGCTATAGAATTCAGTTCTGAAGTTTCAGAAACCAAAATTTGTCGTGCTGCACTCTGTCTTATGATCCAAATCTTGAACCGGGAATTACTATCTAACTCAAATGTTAAGGAGGCTGGAAAAACTATTAATATATCTTCAGCTGGGCCTAGACTGGACTCTACTTTACCAACGAAATTTGAAAGTATCTTTATCCAGGTGCTACATTAGCATAATCAATTGACTTCGTTTTCATCATTGTTATTAGTGTGCTCTGTGCATCTTAATTCAATTTGATGTAATTTTAGCTTGTAAAAGTTTTGTCCAATTCCGTTTCTTTCATTTTGTTGGGCAGTCTGGCCCCTCATGGCATGATGTATTGATCAAAAGTGGACATACGGAGTGGATCGTAAATTTTTATGCTACACTTAAGCAGAAATATTTATGTGAGGGTTACTCGCTAGATTCCTACATCACATCAGCATCTCGCAGGCTAATTGTGGATTTTTGCTCTCTAACTGGATCAATAGTTCCTTCTGGTAAATTGTGCTCTTCGTTGCAATTTTTCCTTTACGGTTCCTTTCTTGTCAGTATCATTGATATTTGAAAAAGTAACGGTATGTTATATTTGATCCATATTATCTAATTTGAATGGCATATTTAATTGATAGGAATAAACACTTCTGATGAATGCACATTGTATAGTTTTTCCGTGTCTCTGTTTGTTTCAAAGCACTGAAATCTTACCATATTAACTTTGCAATAAAAGGACTCATTGTATATGCCCAATACTTGTAAATTTTCATCTTATGTGTCTCATTACTGTTTTTTATCTTTTTCTTTTCAATGTAGATAATCTGGCAGTGAAAGAGCGTCATCTTCTGCAGCTATTTTCTGGGTTTATTCACTGGATTGATCCACCCGATGTTGTCTTTCAAGAAATCAACAATGGAAAATCTTACAGGTTTATCTTCTTTTTTTTTTTTAATTTACATAGGGTTACTGCTGGCCGGTATTGCTCACGTGAATTTTGATTCCATGCAGTGAAGTACTCGATGGATGTCGTGCATTATTATCAATAGCGAGGGTGACAACTCCTCTTGAATTTGATCAACTCTTGAAGTCTGTACGGTAGGATCTCAATTAAGGATAACGCACATGTAACTTCTCTCTATACTGTCTTGACATATAAATTTCTCCATGTGCAGCCCATATGGAACTTTTACTCTATTGTCGGGTTTGATGTCTGAAGTACTTAAGGATCTCATGGTTGAGAATTTCGATGAGGAAGCATGGAGTTGGGTGGCGCGTGACTTTTTGCTTGAGACTTGGACTGCACTTCTTTCGGCAAGCGTACTCTGCAACTTTAGTCAGTTCAAATGTTATTATCCTAATTTTTAATGAAGACACAAACAATATTTAGGTGGACCGTGATATCTAAAAGCAACAATGTTAAGTCTGTTGGTTACTAAGTCATGTCATTGGTTTATCATAAAGCACTATAAATAATATGTAGCAAATCTTTTGCAGCATGGTGGACACAATTTCAATCCAACAGAGGAGGCTGCTATTTCATTTTCTGTAATTGTGGAAGCTGAGTTAAAGGGTAACCTTATTTTGCCTATAAGATGTCGTTGTGCTTGTAAAACTAAGTATGCTAACTTGTTTTGCTTACATGTTTGTCTTGAATGTAGCTGCTTCTGTGTCAGTTTTTTACAGTGATCATTTTAAGGACTACACCCTTGCCTCTGTTTCTGGTATTACTTTTCTTATTAAGGGTCATCAAGCACTACTATTTTCATTGGTATCTTTGTTACCCATTCGTGTTTTCTGCGCTGCTTTTGTTGACTTGATATTACTGGTTGCAGATATGGTTGAAAGATTGGGCTCATATGCCCTAATTGCTAGGGCTGCGACTGAATTTTCTATCCCTTTGCTTGCACAATTCTTTTCAGAACGTGTCTCTAGGCTTCATCAGGTGCGAGTTTCTGTAGTAGTTATTTTGTTTTTCATACTTGAATTTATTAGAATATTATGTTTTGTGATCCATCGGGTCATTATGGCTGACATCATTGTTTCAACCATGTAGCAAAGAACCAGATACTCCTATAAACTTTTATGTAATTTGACTTTCACTCTTGTTATTTTGTGCCGTATTGGTAACTGCATTACTTATAGATTTTCCTTTGGTTTAGTTAAGGCCCCCAAAATCAAACTGGTTCGGTCATTTCTCTTTTGATTAGTAGCTTATAGATAGTTTACCTTTTGAGTTTGACTTCAGTTATTGTTAATTTATTGTTATATAAAGACCAGCTTTATCAAACAGTACATCACAGATGAATTTATTGAGTCTATCTACGTGGTCCTTCAGTTATACAATCATGGCTTAAACAGAAAATACATACTAATGGAAGCCTGCTGATTTATCGACGTGTATCTTACAGTTTGGTGGGACGCATGATCCAAAAGCCGTCTTGGAAGAAATATACTCACTCCTCTTGCTAGCTGGGCGTGTTCTGGCAGATGAGGGGGAAGGAGAGATTCCCTTGGTAATTTGTAAAATATATTTGCTGCTCTTATCTGTGTGAGATTTAATTCTATTATCATTTAAAATTGTTTCAACTGATGATACTTGCTGATGCATGGTACGCGGAGGATTGATTTTCTCACTAGACCAGTGTGATATTTTAAGGGCTTTTTTTAGCTTGAATAAATATAGTTAGGAATTATAACCTTGTTTGCGATTTGTTGAATGAGATGCTAAATATTTAAAATCCTTTTTTTCAAGGTTCCAACAGCTATAGAAACACACTTCTTGGATGTGGTTGAACCGGAAAAGCATCCTGTGGCTATTCTTTCGAGGTAATGTGCTTTTCCATAACTACCCATTTTTGATGTAGGTCATTTCATCTCTCAGTTAAAATAAACCGAAAATGTTCACTTGATTGCACATCTGCTGTTTCAGAAGTACAAAATCAGCCGTTGTCTGTTAACACCTGCGAAATCTTGGCCCCAATTATACGAGGGCATCTTTTTTGTTGATCTTATAGCTAAACACGAAAAACACGCTAGTAAACACAAAAGAACATATAAATTTGTGACATAATAAGAAGTAAAGGAAGAGATATAATGTTAGAGGTAGGTATCCATCATGACTTCAGACCTATACCTACCTCTAACCGAAGTATGATTTCCTGGGAAAGAGCCACTCGGCTTTGCCCGGAAAATCATAGACAATTAAGTGATAGCTTGAGTTCCAGCGTTTCAGTGATAACAAGTTCTTATGTATCCTGTAAAAAAGACAAGTTCTTGGTTGTGGCCATGGTCTTCTTGCGTACTTAAAGCTTTATGAGCATAACAGTTGTTTTGTATAATATATTGAACCATTCATAAGAACTAGGCTTATGCAGGCTGTTTCCACCAAAATAGCAGTTTCATTTGTTAATAATTGAATTGCTTTTATTTCAGGTCGATACTGACTTTTGCTGAAGTCTGAACACTGCATAAATCCGAAATTCAGGTCATTATTTAGTCCTCGTCTGATGGAGGTAATGGAAACAGATTTTGAGTGTGTATCACTTGAAATTGGAAAAACATGTTTCGTTTGGCATTCTTATTTACTCATTTCAGCTCTGGTAAATTGATCATTATCGAAACTAAAAAGGTTTATGTATAGAACTATCGATAAGGTAATTCTCATTTATTTTCATTATTGAGGATCTATGTTTGTTATGTATTCACTTAATACGAATACTGATGCCTTTTATCTTCAACAAATGCTTACAATTTTCACTTGCTTGGTGTGATATTGCAAATAGGCTCTGATATGGTTCCTTGGGAGATGGTCAAGCACATACTTAATGCAGAATGCTGTAAATAAAGATAATCAGTGCAACGCTCA
>JAWWMW010111301.1:0-10257 GCA_035048345.1 Echeveria elegans
AGAATAATCTAAACCAATCAAGTTTCATCCTTACGGAAACTATTATAAATAATCTTGTCGGACTGCCATAATTATGAGCTCTGTAATGTGTAAATCGGAATTGTCGGAGTAAACTGGAAAATTTTAAATTTTAAATTTGATTTTTGATTGTTTATTTTATAGTTTTTGTATTTTTATATTTTTAAATTTTAAATTTTTGATTTTTGATTGTTTATTTTTATTTTTGATTTTTTAAAATAAATAATCAAAAATAAACAATCAAAAACCAAAATTTATTTTTAAATTTTTGATGTTTAATTTTAATTTTTAATGCCATGTAGGCGCCACGTATACATGATTAATGCCACATAAGCATTAATTTTGGTGGTGGTGCCATGTAGGCGCCACATAGGCACCACGTATGCATGCTTGTTAGGTTTAATTGATGACTTGACATGATTAGGCATAATTAGGAAAAAATGGGGTAAAATTGGAACTTTTTTTATAAGTGGGGCAAAACTGAAACTAAAACTTGTAAGTAGGGCAAAATTGGAAAATTTCCCTTATTATAAGAGAGTATTAAAAAGTAAGAGCATTAAAGCGTAAGAGTATTAAATGGATGAATATAAAATGATATTTTTGGGGCGGGTATAGAACGGGTAGAGGACGAAGGATATTTTTGACATCTCAAATGCTTGAATAGGATGCATATGCTTGAGAAGGGTACACACTTGACTGATGTACGTGTGCTTGAACAGGATACATATTTTTGTATGCTTCAGCAGGTACGTATTTTGTGTGCTCAAGTGATGTACGTAAATATATGCTTGAGCAGTGTACGTATTTTATATGCTAAAGTGATGTTTGTAATTTATATGCTTGACCCAGATACGTATTTTTGTATCTTTGAGCTGGGTACGTATATTTTGTATGCTTGAACATCGTTTGTGGTCTTTATGCTACATACGAAGTCTGGATGACATACACAAGTGAGTATTCAGTCGTATGTCTGGATAACTTCAGCAGGCATTATGTATTTTGTATGCTCGAATGACATACATATGCTTGAAAAGCATGCATAGTCTGTATGCTACTTACGTAGTATGTGTAAGTTGCTCCTCGCGATGACTTTAAACCCTTAGTGAGTATACAAACGAATGTCTAGAAATTTCAGCAGGTGGTACGTATTTTGATGAACTTATTCAGTCGATATAATCAACCTAAACTAAGTTCTTGAACTTCTAACTCAAGTTCCTTTACTTGACAAATTTCCGCAAAGTCAAAACTAGCAAAAATAACAAGTAAATGCACACAAGTACACAGCGATTTACGTGGAACCGGAGTACCCGGAGAAAACCACGGATTCTCAGCCGCAAAGGCTGAGAAACAAAATCCACTAAGCAACCAAGGCAATACACAAGAGTTCTAACCGGTTCTTGACAATCCAAGACCAATAATCAAGTCTAACATGAAACAAACTAACACTACTCGAAAAACGAATTAAATGGAACACTAGCACCTGAGAAAAAGCCGAAAATCGAAGCTCCGATGGACTCTACAACCACCGGCACGCCACAGCCCACACAGTTCACTCCAAGCGCCCACAGCCGGCCAGAATGCTAACCCTAGGCACAAATTCACGCCGCACTCAAACCCTCGCTTTTGTTCCTTTCGTATTCGACCTTTTTCTATCAAGAAAACTCCTCTGAACTCTTGAATTGAAGCTTGCGTCGTTCTAACCCTAAAACCCCAATTTCGAGTTTTGTAAAGCTGAGGAAGGAGATGACCAAAACGTTGACGTTTCCATTCCTTTTAAAACTTGAAACGCGCCTGCTGTTATGAGTCTGGGCCAGCGACATCTGCTTTTGGGCCTGAGCCCATTTAACTCAAAAACTCCCGCCTGCCAAAAAAAGCAGCAGCAAAGCTCCTGCTGAAAACACCAAACTCAGCAGCTTTTCATTCCAGTTTTCCAGCCACCATCAGCTCCAAACAGGTTCATCCAACAGTCATTCATTTTCCAGCAATCAACAGACCACAAATGGACACATTGAACATGACTAGCTTACACAAATCCTAACAATACCTGAGTAGTGTCTCTTATTTAAAGCTAAGACAATTCATTTTCAGAGGTTCACGTCCAGGAGCTCAATCAAATATTAGAAAGATATAAATATATTTCTTAGAAAGATTGGATTACTTTCTGGGTTCGGATGGCGAAACAAGGTACTTTCCGTTGTCTTTATTTGCAAAATTGTTTGGCTCTTTAACTATGTGAAGTGCGTCAAGTGCAGTGCTCTCAGATTCACGATTTTATTCTGGTACTTTCCGTTGTCTATATTTGCAAAACTTCTTGGCGTGCCTTATCATATTTGTAGAAAAACATACTAGAGAATCCAGTTCAAAACAATGACAACCAGATTCCAATTTTCTGTTCTACATGCCGAAATCATGCAGCTTTGATGCACGACTCATACGTCAGTTCATATCAAACTGCAATCCGTATGGAATTTAAGGTCTCAAAAAAAAATCAGCACTAGAGACAATGATCAGATGTATCAATAACATGCCTAAAACATTTAACTGTGAAAATTATTTCATATATCAGCATAACTGAAACTGGTACATCTATGATCTACCAGTCAACCCAATGCAGCTTGCTAGTTCCAGTCTTTGCTGGCTTGAGTCTGCTGGGAGCCTTACTCTGATACTGCTTGGGCAGAACTCCTGGATAGCAGCATATCATGGTTGTGCTTGCCCCCATATGTTGTTATAAAGGAATTGGGATCTTCTGATGCTCGTTCCACGTGCTTCCGCACATTGCACTTGGGACTTGTGCACCTGTAGTAGCTCCTGCAACATGAAGTCATGCCAATATGTCACTATGATTGTTCATATAAGGCACCTCTCATTCTTAAGCCTGCTGTAGTAGCTAACCTGGGATATGGGTTGCCCTTGACGACCTTCTGTCCGTATTTTCTCCAGCGATATCCATCACCTACAATCTCAATGTCTGTTGAACTCTGCACCACAATGTTGGGAACCTGCATTCCTTCCCCACCGGATGGGCTTGCTTGATCGCTTGCTTTGACCTCACCTTTCCTGCATCAAAACCCATAAGAGAGATGAATTCACAATCTGTATTACTCAATTGTGTTCAATATTTCAATTTGAATTGTTCACGTTTTCTTACCTTCTTTTGCTTCTTGGATCCTCGTCATCTGCGTCAATTCCCTTACTTCCATCATCATGTTCTGTACTAACGCCGCACGAGTTATCAGGCATCACAAGGCCTGCATTAACCACATTATCAAATGAAGGTACAGGGTTGCTTCTTTGGTATGCTAACATAGCTGATGGCCTCATCATCTCGTTCTGCTCCTGATCAGGTATTAAGTGTCTTGCATCATTTATATGGTGTGTGCTGAAATCTTGCGCAGCACCCTCAGACTCATTTCCTTGAGATATGCCAGCAGGAGCGGTTTTCTTTGGAGGCTGAGGATTCACATGGTTATGCTCACCCTGGTACACGATTTCTGTGATCTGCCCATCAAATGATCGCTCCACCTTCTTCTTCACCGGGCAATTTGGATGCGTGCATTTGTAATAACTCCTAGGGTACTCACTTCCTTTCACTTGCTTCTGTCCATATTTCATCCAGTTATATCCATCATAAGATGGCCTATCAATATTTGCCACCGCTTGTCCAGATTTTGAATCCTCTTCAGTGTCCTTTGAAGAGGGTTGTCCCCTTGATGGCTCAGCTAACCCACTTGGTTCTGCTAGAGACAACGTTCCTCCAGTTTGTGTTGGTTTAAGATACCGCCCTTGTGGCCTTGAAAGTTGCTGGGGTTGAACCTCAACTGGTGCCGGCGCTACTGCCTGTGGATGACTCGTATTGAAATTTCCCTATATAACGCAAATCATTGAGTTGTTAGTCGACCAAAGAACCAACGTAACCTTGTTTTTGCAGAAATGGTTTAATATTTATAATGCTCTCGTTACATTTGTTATATTTTCAATTATTACGTAGAGTACTTTTTTTAGTGTATTCCACATGAAGATTATTTTAGGGTAGCATCAGTAATATATACAGAATGAATGTGTTGTAGGAGTATTATTAATACTTACCATATTTGCCAACAATGAAACAGTTGTTGTGGACACAAGTTTGGCCGAGGGCTTATACACAACGGTACTTTTAGTGTCTGAAGCCAAAAGGGTATCCAATGATTGGCCAAGTCCAGAAGCTGCAGCTCTAGAAACTCCAACCTTGAATGCCATCAATTAATTATCAAGAACAGACCATATGAGAATTAGGCAGGTATTTGTTCATATAATAAATTCTTACTTGGGAGTGAGACGACGCTTGAGTCGTTGCAGCGGGCTTAGAGACCCCGACTGTCTTAGGCCTAATTACAGCCACGGTAGTATCTGAGAGCGCTGCCCTTGGTGGGGATGAGTCATTTATGGCACCAGCAAGGAGCTCAGAGAAAGACATGAAGGTAGAGCAGCTGGGCTTTGAAGCGACTGGTTTGGCTATTACTACCCTCTCGGACGCTTCCTTGATCTCCATTATTCTTGATGAGTCTAAAACTGGCAGGCACGAAACTAGATTTGATGGGCAGACATAATATTTCTGATAATCCAAAACGTGCATGTTGGCATAAGTGGTAGAATAGTCAAATAAATTGTGAGTTGGACTGTTGAAATTGAAGCCCTACTAGCTAGATAGTCATTTTGAATTAGGCTCCGAAGTACTTTGTAATACTACTAGTATTGTGTGGCTGGCGAGTGAAGACAAAGTCATCTCATCACATGCCAATGGTACTGTGCCCCAGTTCACATAAATGGTGCAAAAGATCAGTAAGCATGCATTTGACAAAAGAAAAGTATACTGGCCCAGTGGCTAGACATTTATGTGAAACATGCTGACACTTCGAGCGTAACTTCACTACTTCAATACTAGTACAGTGCTTACTACTCCATCATTCATCATTTATAGTGTTTATTTGAATTTAGAGATAAAAATAAAAAAGAGAACGAATGAAAAGTAAATAGATTGAAGAAAAAATGTGTTTATGAAGATAGAAAATATTATATTTAATGAAATAAGAATTATATTTTAAAACACCTAAAAAGAAAAGAAGAACTATAATATGAGACGAAGGAATTACTATATGGAGTATCTAGCTAATAGGGTTAATTATCACTATGCATATTTGAGTCAATAAATTTGAACTTAGTTATTTTATTATATATAGACTAGCGTACCATCCGTTATTCTGACGGTACGGATATGCATCGTCCCAAGTGCGCAATCGAATTGGTCAAATACGAGCG
The DNA here is from genome assembly GCA_035048345.1 of Echeveria elegans. Lineage (NCBI taxonomy): Eukaryota > Viridiplantae > Streptophyta > Magnoliopsida > Saxifragales > Crassulaceae > Echeveria > Echeveria elegans. The sequence goes on from JAWWMW010111301.1 coordinate 5,320, forward strand.
AGACTTACTTGATCGATCAATTTTTAATAGGCCGGGCTCGTGTGTTGTATGTAAATTTAAAATTTTAATTTTTAATTGTTTTTTAATTTTTAATGAGCCGGAATGAGCATGTGTGATCACGTGAAATAGAGGAAACGTGATTAAAAAATTAAATAGAGAAGAAAGGTATTTTGGACAATTCACATTTGACCGCCTGTTCATCTATTCTATTATATATATAGATTAGCTCAAATATGTTGTTCACAATTTCATTCACATGTTTTCCATCTTCAAATTTGATCCTCATAACTAGCCTTCTTAGAGTTCAGTAAGGTGTTAAATTATTATCACGTTCAAACGGGCTAGAGAAAGAGAGACAGCGGCACAGCGCCATCAGTTTTTCCTTATTTTGAAAACAAAAATAAACACATCATATGTTCACCCTAAAGTCAAAATCATATCTTAAGGGCAACTGCAATGGGTCTAGCTATAAGCTAAACCCATACCCATGTTTTGAGTTTTGACACCTTTAATAGGTTGAGCTAAACCCATAGCTATAACCCATTTCCAACAACCTTGCTTATTTAGCTCACCCATTTGATAGGAAAGCTAAAAAAAATTCTCACTCAATACATATTTTAACAATAAAATTTAGCAATGAATAGTCTTGGCTCATTGCTTTCAACCATTATAGCACTCTTTATAACACTCTTTCTATTATAGGTATAAGTATGCTTTTGGCTCTTTCCATTGCACTTACCCTAAGGTTGCCATTTTGGGTTGGCCTCCGGTTCAAGTAAATTTTTGAAAATAATAAAAAAATTAAGGATGGATGTAGGATTTGAATCTAAGCCTGTAAGTAAATTCAGAGACTTATTACACCTCACCCCTTACTCCAACTCGTCTGAATCTTTTATATTCTCAATTTTAGCCATTAGAGTATAAAAAGTTATGGGCGCTGATTCTAGAGATCTTGTGGCTATGATTTGTCACCTTTTTTATCAATATAGATTCTATTTGATCTTTTCAAATTAGAAAATTTTTGCCTCTAAGTCTCAATCCAATCCTTTATCCATTGATTGATTGTCAATTAAGGATTGAGATCTTTTTATACTTTTGACATGTTCCCATGGTTTTGTAATTATATGTATAATTTAAATCTACTTTTGGTTTAGATCATGAAGAACCAAGTAAAACCATGTTTGTTTTTCTAGTAATAATTCTGAACATCTCACACACTGATTATTATAACAAACAAGTAACCTTTTTCCGATAATAAATTAGTTACCTTTTGGTAGGTCAGAATTTCTTCTAAACTATCAGAGTCAATGACGATGCATCTATACTATAATAAAATATCTAACCAAATAACTCAACCAAATAATTAAACTTCACACATTTACCAACCAAACTGACCTATATTCCTACATTTACCAACAACATCTAACTAAACTCATTCTCATCCAACTAAATCATTTCAATTATATTAAAAAATAATTAACCCAACCACCCAATTAAACTTCACACATTTATCAGTCAAACTTAACTAAATTCCTACATTTATCAACAACATCTAACTAAACTCATCACTCAACTAAATCATTCTAATTATATTAAAAATTAAAAATTAAAAATTTACACACAACACACGGCCGGATCAGGCCTGACCCATTAGAATTTAAAAATTAAACCACACGGGTTTAAAAATTTATCGATTGAGTCACGCCCGTGTTTGACCGTTTTGATTGCACATTTGGGACGATGCATATCCGTCAGAATTAAAAATTAAAAATTAAAAATACAAAAATAAAATATAAAAAATTAAGTTTAACAGAGAAACAATTCCCATCGGAACGACGGAATCACCACTTGTTTTTTGTATATTTATATAAATGTGAATTAATCAAAGAATTGATTTTTTTAAAAATTTCAAACAAACTAGCGACTGTGATCGTGAAGCAAGAGCCAGAGGACGTCGTTCCGCGCTTCGAACCGAACGCTACTACCACTTTCTCTTCGCTGCCAATCACAATTGACCTCTGCAGCAGCGATTTCGAATCCGACGACTCAGATGACGAAGAAGCCAGAGCGTATTTAAACAAATTAATACTCGAAGTGGAAAATGAGCGAAGCTAGCGAATTAGGGTTTCGGATGATAATGCTGATAGTGGCGGAAAGAGGGAGAGGGTTAGTGAATTTTGTGGTGGTTTGGGGTTTTTTTTCAAATTGAGGGACTAAAGTAATTGTATATAACCTCTGGGGGATGATCAAGGACAGCTGGAGCTTGATTTCGAAGCTGATAAGCATGTAAGTCATTTGTGTTTTCTCCCTCTAAGGATATTGATGACTTTCATTTCTAACATAGCTTTTTTCCCCCACAATATCTCAACTCCAGGCACTTCTTAACTTACAGGCACTCACTTAGGGTGGGATGTGCATTTCGTTAAAACCCTTTGTTTGTATTCTCATCACTGTTTGTGTTGTGTTTGATCAGCAATTTCTTATTGTACTTTCTTATTTCTTTTTCAGAGTTATGCATCAATTATGTACCTCAGACTTACCGCTGGTTTCAGGATTATTCTACGTGGAAAGGATGTTGAGCACCATAATATTGTAAATGATATGATTCATTCCAAGGAAATTACATACCGCCCACAACCTGGTGCTGAAGGCATTCCTAGAGACTCAAATGTACAACTCATATACACACAAAAAAGCATGTATAAGAATAATGTTCCCTTTGTTTATTTGGTTTAGGGACTCGCTGGGTCTGTTTCCTCTCCAGATTTGCGCTGTCGTGACGATTGGATTTGTGAAGGATGCATTTTATCATATTGATGTTCAGGGGTTCAACGTCTACCACAAGAATAAGCTAATAAAGGTTTGTGCCGACGCATCTGCATAGGGCAGTATTATTAAGTTTCTAGTTTGACGTGAACACTCTCCCTGGGATGTTAATTTTCTGTTTGTGAAGCTTGCTTCCATATTGCCTATTTTCCTATGGCGCAGCTTCCAAGTGTTCTTATACTGATCTCTTTATATAGGGTTAAAGTTTGTCAGCACTTGCTGCACAGATGTTTAACTGTGATTTGACCATTCACAGTCCTTTTGGAGGATGTGGAACGCTTGCGGAAGTGATAGGCGTGGAGTAATTGGTTGTTTTTTTGTCTGTTTGGTCTTTTTTCTTTCTAATTTATCGTTGATGCTGAAAATATATATTTAATTGCCAGGTTTACTGGAAACAAATATTGCCGAGCCTGCCCATCATGACAAACAGGGATTTGAGCGTACATCAGTTCTTGCACGGCTTGAGAATAGACTGGTACATACGCAGAGGCAGTATTGGTAGGATTACTTTATCTCAGTGTTTCGCCTTTTAGAATAGAAATAACCCAGACTTTATTAAATAATTGAATGCATTTGACTCCTCTTTTTAGGTCAAATAACTGTCAGTTGATTGGCTATTCACAATGCCGCTTGAAATAAACTCAAGCAGTCAGAAAATGGAGGTATTTTGCAGTTTGCACACTATTGCCTTTCGGGTTCCAACATCCTTGATCAATTTGTATATTCTTTTACTACTGATGATTTTTAATATTAATTGATACATATTTTATAGAGGGTTCACCTAATTTTCCACCTGGGAAATCTTCTCAACCTAAAACCAGAGGCACTTATTGTGGTAGCCCCTCTCTCGGACAAAGGTTAGACAATTTTACTCCATGCTCAAATAATGTATTTATATTCACTTCGGGAGATTTTGAAGATTCTCAAACATCGTGGAACAGAATGTAGCAATGGACATCGGCACCATGCAACACCAACAGGTAAAAACAGAATGGAATCTGTTTCAACCATGCCAACCTCATCATCATCTAGCGATACTGATGTGGTTGAACTTCATTCGATGGGAAGTAATCAGAAGCCAATATCTAGCTACTCTGCCTGTATGACATACAACCACTCAATTTTTGAACAATTAAAAGAAGAAAATTAACCGCCTCTTATCAGAAAGGTATGGCAGTTGGCGGTTGGCCTAGCAGCACAAATTATTATTATTATTATTTTGGGGGCAAAGTTCTTTCTGACTTCTCTAATGTAGACCACTGGAGGAAGAGAAAAAAGGTAATATCCGACCTGCAGAAAGAACTGGAGTCCGAACGAGGGAAGAATAGGTTACTAGAAGCCGGGGTATGTTATCATTCAGTCCACATATGGCGTCATTATATTTTATACACAATTAAATATGTTTGTATCGACAAATTATGTTTTTGATATATTTCCTACCTTTTTCGAATCCTCGGAAAGGATCAGCTACATCATAAAAATCTTGCTAAACTCATTTCTTCCCTCAGATTGATGAAATAGAGAAAAAGCTTGAGGAAATGAATAAAGAACAAGAGAGCCTTATTGATATTTTCTCTGACGAGAGGGACCGGCGTGATGGTGAAGAAGAAAATTTAGAAAAGCAACTACGGGTTTGATTTGTATTCCTCTCCAATTTTACACTAGCGATCTCCTCTAAATTCTGATATTGTCACTGTCATTGACATGAGAACATTATTATTTGCAGGAAGCAAATGGCAGAATAATGGTACTGAGGGAGAAGATAGAACGGTTAGAAAGAAAATGAAGTCCGCATTCCGAAGTACTCTTTCGTCTCTACTCTGTATTATTCTTTTATCTGAAGTAGTCAGTATAAGTATAGATGCCATTTTGCCATGTTCCGTAAGTAGTTTATCTTTAGGTGTAGCCTCAGCTGTTAGACAGTGGCTCTTTGATCAGGCTTTTAGTACTATAGTATTTTACATCAATAGCAGGCAAGTAAAATGGCTGGTCAACGTTTCGTACATAGTACTTCTCTTTGCCCACTGTTTCTTATTTTACATTTATCAGCCTGGTTAGTTCTCCGTCTTCAAATACAGTCTTGTGTTGAGGTAGCTACGTTCTGCATGTTTA
>JAWWMW010111312.1:0-10255 GCA_035048345.1 Echeveria elegans
TATTTTTTTAAAACAAGTTAAACACAATTTTTAACCGCGCCAAAAAGAATTAAGCACATCTCTCAACCGTGATCAAGGATGAGCACGCAAAATCATTCAATATACGTTCGTTTATGTATTTAAATTTTTACAGTGGTTAACAGTCGAATCTACAGTTGGATTCAAAATCAAGACCATTTTTTTAAAAAAAAATTGATTCACTAGCGATGAATTCGTCGTCCCGAATATTTTACTTGCACAGAAGTGCTATAAAGTAACCTTGTACTATAAAGTAAGATGAAGTACAAGAAGAGGTGAGTCTCGGCTTAGCCCCTCACCATTTACATTTAACCTTGAATTTATTCCAAAAAAAATAGCTTTGTGGTCCAAATTGTATTTTCCCCGGAAACAGGAACTCTAAATAGTTTTCCTGAACATAAGACATAAGAGGGTTTAAAAATGATTCATTTCTGTCTGGGTCTCTCTCACCCTTCACGGGCATGGTTTGTCAAGAAGTTTGATGATGCCACTGACAGATACATTAAAACAGTACTGTTTGTTGCCGTAGAATCATCAATCTCATACTGATACAGCCCCTCTCCATCAGCAAATTGAGTAGCCTTACTAAAACACAAGCACTCAATTCCATGTCCTATGTTATTGTCATCATACGATCATATGTGGTCGTCACTACTACTTTAGTACTGGCAAATAAATGTTACAATATGAAGTAAAACATAGTGTATTTCGCATTTACAGCATTATTGCATAGATTCAAACTAAATAGTACCAAGAAAATCTCAAGCCTCAAATCAATTACTACTTGTTTACACTTGGGCCAGACCGGATTAGAAATTTTTCGGTTTGGTTCTCAAATGATTTTGAATCTTCCAATAAAACAAATTCTTAATCCATATCGAGAAACTTAGAATCCCCGGATGGTAATTAATTATTATATTACAAGTGTCAAATCCGTCTATAATCTTTAACGACGAAAATCAGGACTTTAAGGATAATTTTTTTCGTGGGTGTTTGTGTTGAAGATGTTATTCTATTATTAGTGTAGATTTAATTTTTAAGAATCTATAAGCACATCATCCATTTTGACATAATCTTCAAAAAATCAACATAATTTACAACTTATTTTTTCGAATATGGTACGATAAAATGTATGATATTTTCCCTGTACCTTATATTGATTATTCATCCAGCTCATCCACACCTCGTCGTTCCGATTTTACACTTATCTCTTCTAGTCTTGAAGTCTTTTTCACTATTTTTTTTTTCTTTCTAATTTTTTATTTATTAAAAGGACAACTCCAAATTTAAGTGGGGATGCGTTCAAGGCTACTGGAATTCTTTTAATAACAAGACTAAAAATGTAATCGACCCATTGCCCAATACCCTCCCCTACTCTCAGTTTCTTCTCAATTAAACTATGAGTCTATGACTCCGGCAGATTAGCAATCAGTGTCTGCCCAGCTAGCTAATATGGTCGGTTACACATAGTTTAATCATCCTAGTCATTGTCTTAATCTTTGTTTGTTTCAAATCCAGCTGTTTCGCAGATCTCAAGTTTCATCATCCTAGTCATCATCTTGATCTCTAGCAAAGCTTAATCAACATACGCCACAAATCTAATCATGGAAATTGTGATGATGAGGATAAGACAAACGGATGAAGTAAAACAAATCAACATAGAAAGCGATCAACTAGTGGAGGTGGAGCGGAGTTACTTGTGTGTTTTGATCTGCGGTTCATACAAGACGTACGCGATGATGACAAACTAACTAGCTAGTCATCTAATAGAACACATGAAAAACATGTTTTCCCTTTGGAAATTGAATAGCACCATTTTCAAGACAAGTTACCATTGCTTCCATCAGTGTTCATTAGAGTAGAGAGAATAGAGATGGCAGTGATTCGGATGGTACGGAGTGAACATTTTTAATTAATGTGACTGTGAATTAAGTACTGGGAATGTCAAGACTGACACTTTATTTATGCATCCATTGTCTCTTCATAAGAAATGCAGTTTGAGCTAATCGAAACAGCATTGTAATGTCTAATGGATGGGGCTCGAGTAGCAAGCAGGTTTGAGCTGTTGCTGAGTCTGGGCTTGAGCAGAGAGATTAGCCCTGGGGCAGGACCCGGCAGGGAGTGGCACGACGGGTAGATTGTTGCAGTTGCAGATCTCAATCATGGTGCCATCAGGATCATGGAAGAAGAGCTGATCCACAAACACTCCTCCTTCCTCCACTCTGTTCTTCACGTACTCCATCCCCATCTCTCGCAGCTTCTTCTCCACATTCGTCATGCTTTCGCACTATTAACATGCATATTTATACACAACCAAAAAAATATCACATCATAATTTACACACATGCAGTAAAGTAAACCAGCTGAAATTAATCATTACTCGTACTGAACTTGGAAAGAAATGTGGTTGTCCTTAGGGTTGATGATGTGATTGATCTTGGGCATGTGCTCCGGATCCTCCGATTGCAGCAAATGAATCCCAATTCCGTAGTTGAACAACCTACAAATCAGTGCATGCGATAAAATCATCCGGATTTACAGAACACGCATTAATTTGTGTTATTAAATAATATTTACCACGCGCCATTGAAATCGAATGAACCGGGCCTGCGGATGGGGAAGAAGCCGAGAACATTCTGGTAGAAATCAAGAGTATCGTCGACAGAGCGGCAGACAAGAGAGATGTGATTCAAAGAGGTGAGACGAAGAGGATTGGGAGCACCGTCGTTGTTCTTCATATCTTCGCTACACGTATCCACGTCACCAACAAAAAACACACTCGATCCCAACGTGCAGTTGCGGTTACTTATACTATTGTTAGGGAGGGGAGTGGTGTGAGTCACGGAGAGAGTGAGAATATGTTTCGGACACGTACGTACGTTTGCATTGGACTGTGTGAAAGCTTTTTCCTTCCGTGTTTGTTTATCGGATCGGATCGGATCTTATCTTAATTAACTACAGTAATTATTATCTGCCTTCCCATTTTTATCTCCAAATTCATTTTCCATTTTCTTTTTCCTTTTTTGTGCGGATAAAATATGTTTTTTTTGAAATTCTACATCTACTGTTGACCATATACTATTTGTGATTATGGGTTGGAATAATCTTATATTTATGAAAAAGGGAAAATGCAAAAAGTTCAGTTATTTATAGTATAATTGCTGTATTAGTAAAAAAAAATCAATAAATCATATTATTTGAAGGAAAAAATATTGACTATACACTACGTTATTAAATTTTTTGCTACTAAAACAATTATATTATATATATAAACTTTTTGTTAATTGGTATTTATCATATAGATTTTCTGCATTTGTCCTACTCATAAGTTCTCATAAAGATTGAATAAGATAACAAGTAATCTTTTATAAGAGGGTGAGACAACATCATCGTAGTTAGTTATGATCGAAAATCGATCTCCGAACTATCATAACTATTCAATTCGCGATCCCAACTTTTCCACTTTTCCAAAACAGGTGCAAATATGCAAAAAAATAATTGATGGAATCTTAACACCATTATGAGCCTTGAATTGAATAATTCATAAGAAAAACTATTTGTAAAGTCTAATATGAGATTGAATATTTGAATAATGTTAAAAACAGATTTCAAAAAATATATTAATGATCGAAGTTGAGACAAGACTATGATCATGGTGAATTCTTAGAAATGGATGTGAAGTTAAGCATATATTCTTATATCCCACATGATGAGAAAAATATATATTTAAATAAAAACCTAAACGAAGTTTGGATAAATTATTATCCAAGACACTCTCCAACATGTTATGTTATTAAATTTTGGAACAGACGTACGTACAAGATAAGGATGCAAGTATAGGAAGTTGAGAAATACGTACGTGAGAGTGGTTGTGTAGGTTTTCTGTGGCCATATAATAAATAGTATCGCAAGCAATTAATATATATATATATATATAATTTTTTTTTTATCAAAGAGTGGAGGAGACCTTAAGCACCGACTGGAAAGTAAGCTATCTTTCATTCCAAAATTGAAGTTGGCGTTGACCTAGTTTGAAAATTAGACGAAAATCGTAACAAACTTCAAGTTTTTCCTCGCATTTTCCGGCCGGCAGCCGTGCTCCTCTCTCTGATTTTCGGCCAGGAAAAATGAAGAATGAAGATCCCTTCGAAACCTACTTTCTTCTTTATTTATACTTGAGCTGCATTTGGGCTGGGCTGAATCTGCACAGAACGCGGACCTCAAGGGAATTACGGTACGCGGACCTTCAAGGAGTTTCCAGAAATTCAAGGCATGTCCGTGTAGAAAATTAAGCACACTCCGCGTGTTTGTTTCCTCTTCTGCGGACTGCACTGACTTGCAACTTCTAGCTCCGTTTTGAACGTCTTCGGCTTAGAATTTGAAGTTGATGTAAAGAGAGAAGTTGTAGCCCCTTGAGTCCTCTTTTTAACAAGATATGATTCACCTTAATCGGACAACTGATGAATTCCCAACAAGCTCATGAAGCAGCGAAGGTCGAATCTGCCTTTTCGATGGAATACTCCATAAAATTACTTTTTTAATCCAATTTCTTCTCAAATGCTCTAGACACACCTGTGACATGAAACACTACCAAAGAGTAACATCTTATCATGAAAATATAATCAATTTGTGGGAATTAATGACTCGTTGGACCGTATAAATACGCTCCATCAATAGCTTGGGTTCTGTGTGTTGATACAATGGCAGCCTCCTATGAAGAAAGACACTGAAGGAAAATATGTTCCTTACCCGCCTTTTCCGTGGACTGAGAAGCAAAATGGAAGACTCCTGAAGCATTGGCCGAGCATTGAATGGCCTATTTGCTACAATGAATGGAGATAATTTCAAACTTATCACTAATTGCACTACTGCAAAAGCAGCATGATACATCTTACACACTTCTCATGAAGGAACTTTCAGAGGTGAAAATCTCTAGGATGCAGTCTAACAGCGCCGGATTTGAGAATATTGGAATAAAGGAAGATGAAACAATTGCTGAGTCCAGTGGTAGATTAGAGGACATTGCTGATGAGTTGGACTTAACCTTCCACAGATCTAAAACTACATATACAAGGTTTCTCACCCAAAATACGTTAAAGAAGGATAAACATCAGGAAATTGATCAGATGAAGAAAATACAAACCGCTCATATTTTCTATTATTATTCGGAAACATTTGTAACTTTTCAATCTGCGCTAATTCCAGTTGAAGTTCATTATCGAACATTCACGAAGTTCATTGTCGAACATACACAAACATTTGTCCTTAACACTTCATGAACAATCTTAAGTTATCTCCAATTTCCACTCGTGTCGATTTTCTTCAACTCTTCTTCACATTTTTCAACTTTATCTTCATTTTTCAAACTATCTCACCACTTGGTACGAATTACATTCTCCCCTTTTAACACTTTTAGGCTAAACATTCTTTAACAATTACAACCAGACACCAACTTTTTGTCTATGAAATCAGGAAGAACATAACTGTTTGGAATGAAATATAGCTTAAGCAACTATAATTAAGCCTGAAAGACGAAAAAGAAAAACTTCAATCGCAATAGTTATCATAGAGTTGTTGTAACTTTACTCAAACGCCTCCTTTATATCTTCTTGTTCTTCATTTGCAGATGAAAACACGTCGTAGGATGTTGCAAATTTAACTTCAAAAACCAGTGGCTGATTGATTATCAATTAACTGTTGAGATATTTTTATAATTTTCATTCAAAATCACTTTATCTGTTTCATTAGATTAAGATATAAAATGTTTTAAATCCATAAATTTTTATTTAAAATATAAATAAATGTGAGGCCTTTTTATTTATATTTATTGAACTTTTCTATAAAATTTTGAGTTTTTATATTATTTTTAATTTTCTAAATTAAAATAATAATGTAATATATATTAATGAGATTGTTTGCTTTGGATGACTTAGTTACCATTAACTTTTAGTTTTAGTTAGGTTATGTAATTCTTATAAAATTGCAGGGAGGTTTTCTTATTAGTCGGGGGTCGGTTTGTAAATAATCCATTCTTATTCTTTCCCCTTAAGTCTGTAATCGACGATCTTTTCTAGGGTTGATGAAATTAAGTTTGTGCTCTGAGAACCGCATGCCTAGCGCCGTCTGCTCCGTAGGATCTTCTTTCGCCTTCCGACAGTAAGTATTTCACATGGTATCAGTGCGGGTAGAAGATCCAAGTGTGTGGTTCATCCAGTTGCCTGTTCGTTGTTGGTTTGTTCGAGATTAGGTTCCCATTTTTCATATTGGTTCTCGCTTCTGGTTGTATTCGATCTTTGGTTCCCTCTTTGTTGCCCTCTGATTGTCCCTTGTGAGCTTGTTCTTTTGAGCCATTCTTTTAGCATGTCACTGTTAAGTGAATCTATGCTCATTAGTGGCAATACATCTAATAGTACCAGAAATATGAATGAGGTTTACACTATTGCGAACAATGAGATACCTGAATTCTCCCTTGTCCGGAGGTTCTTGTTGGGAGATGGAATTATTCAGAATGGAAATTTAATATGAAATTTGCTGTCTTGAAGAAATAAATTGAACGTTGTCCTTGGTCGACACCCCAAACCAATGGATCCCACTTCTTATGAAAAGTGGAAATGCTCCAACGATGTTGTTATGTCATGAATATTGGTTTCGGTCGCCAATAGTGTACACAATCATATCATTTGGTCAAAGACGTAATGACTGCTTGGAAAACTTTATAAAATAGATACGCTGGCGCACAAACTCAGCGAGAAAGTTTGTCGTTGAGTGTAGTTTGAGAACTCTTAAGCATGGTGATCTTGATGTCTCAGATTATTTCGATAAAATGTCAAAATGTTGGGAAGAATTAGAAATCATTCAGGATTTCAATGACTACGATGGAAGTGAGATCACTTGTTCAAGATCTCAAGAAATGGATGCGGCCCGAACGGAAGCAAAAGTAATTGATCAATTTTTGATGGGTTTGAATGAGGTTCATGACCTGCAGAGGTCAAACATCCTACGAATGAGAAAGATACCTTACATGGATGTAGTTTTTGATATGATTGCTAGGATGAGGTTCAGAAAAGTGTGACCAAGGTTCTTTTTAAAGAAATGTTTGCTATGGTTATTCAAGATCGAAACAACCACAATCACAAGAACATACAAAGGTTTACTCCTTCTAACACAAGCAAATGACCTGGTCAGAATAGTGACTAGAGGTTTTGTACCTAATGCAATATGTTTGGCCATATGTAAGAGAGAAATGTTGGAGTCTGAATGGATTCCCTGAACAACAAAGAGCTGGAAGAGGGAACAATAGAGGAAGAAATCAAGGTGGAGGAAGAACCTTCAACCAAATGAGTAATTCGGCTGTCACTAATGACAGGATAATCTCACCAATTGAAACGCAGATGTGGACCGACCAGAAGGTGGTTGATGATAAGCAATCTGTCAAATTTACTCAAGAGCAACTGAATCAAATTCACTCCATGATCAAGGCCAGCCAGTTTGGACACAATGCGACTGAAGGAAAAGTCCACTCAGCAATTACTTGTTTAATGTTGCCTAGTCTTTAAAGATTTGTCTTGGATTGTGGATAGTGGCATTACCAGCCACTTCATTTCTGACTACCGTTTATTGAGAGATTTTCAGAAATTAGAAAAAGAATGCAATGTCTCTTTACCTAATGGTCAGGTCATGTCACTAAACTACATTGGAAATTACATTTTAAGTGATAAGATTACCTTGAAAGATGTCCTCTTTGTTCCCTGTTTCACGATTAACCTCCTATCAGTTAGCAGACTTGTCACAGACTTTAAACGCAATGTTTTGTTCACTAACTTGGGTAGTTTGATCGAGGACCCTCTTTCCAAAAGTATATTGAAGATTGCTGATCTGTGTGATGGCCTATACAGTTAAGAAGGATCAGTTGGAGGTAATTTTGGTCAGGCCAGATCGGTTGGTAATGTTTTGAAAGAGCCAGTCAAAGTAGCTAACAGTAAAACTCACAACGATGTTAGCCTTTTTGGTTTATTGTTTGATAAAATGGTGCGCATGTCAGTGTCAAGTATGACTCTGAATGAAGACAATGAATTAGACTGTCCTATTTGCCCTCAAGCCAAATAGACCAGGTTGAAATTCAGTTCCAGCACCAGTGAATCCAAATGTGTCTTTCAGTTAATTCACCTTACATTTGAGGTTCTTTTCATGTGACTCCATTATTTTGTGTTAAATATTTTCTCACTATTCTTGATGATTTTTCCAAAAGTGTCTGGATTTTTCTAATGAAATGAAAGGATGAGACGTGTGACTTAGTTATACAGTTCTTCTCCATGGTTGAAAATCAGTTTCAACTATGTGGACTGATAATGGGGTGAGTTCATGAGTACTCGTCTCACCAATTTCTTAAAGATAAATGGTTTTATTTATTAGTTCCCAGGTATGATCATATAAAAGTTTTTGGTTGCCTGTGTTATGCAACAACACATAGGACACAGACAAATTTGATCCTCGAGCAATTAAATGTATGCTCATTAGTTATCCTTTTAGACAAAAGGGATATAAGCTAATCCGTTTGGCTTCCAAGAGGATTTTTGTAAGTAGAGATGTTGTCTTCTTCGAAAATACATTCCTTACCAATATTTTAATTCTTGCAGAAATGATACTATTTTCTTAAACTCGAAGACTCCTTATTTGCCAAATAATCTTCTCGATAGTGCAGATTTTGAGGAGGATAACATATGACCACTGATGATAATGGTACTCATGACCAAAGAATACAAAAACAGTCACTTTTTTTTTGGGATCCAATGACTCTTCCTCTACAATATCTCCTTGCCCCTTGACCCCAAATTTCACTAAAGAAATTCCTTTTTGTCGGTCATCCAGGGTTGGTCACCCTCCTGCCAAATATGATGATTTCTTTTGCAGTCCAGTTATAGTATCCTCACCGCATTCTATGACTCATTATCTGTCGTACACTAGCTGCTCACCACAATACATGCATTTCTTATCTCAAAAAAGATTCGATCAAAGAACTCATAAATTTTTCAAGCAAGTCCCTAGCTTGGCTCTCAACTATAAAGGACGAGATAAATGCCATAGAAGAGAATAATACCTGGACGTTCACTACTTTACCTTAGGGCAAAACTCTTGTTGACTGCCGTTAGGTTTTTAAGGTGAAGTTGAAGTGAGATGGCTATCTTGAAAGGTATAAAGCGAGGTTAGTAGCTAAAGACTTTACTCAAATCGAAGGTTTAAACTTTTATGATACTTTTGCTCCAGTTGTCAAGATGACGATAGTTAGATGTCTCTGGTCTATTGCTGCTGCTAAATGCTGATTTTTATATCAGTTCGACATGAATAATGCTTCTTTACATGAGTTTCTGGATGAAGAAGTTTACATGAAGATTCCTCCAGGTTTTTATCATGAAGAATGTTCCTTAGGCCAAGTGTGGAAGTTAAACAAAAGCCTTTATGTACTTCGACAAGCCTCTCGCTAATGGTTTTTCAGGTTCTGTGACACCTTACTGCAATTTGGTTTTACTCAAAGTTCCTCTGACCATTTAGTGTTCACAATTCATAAGGGCAGCACCTGGATTATTCTCTTGGTGTATGTTGATGACGTTATTCTTGCTGGAACATGTGCTTTCCGCCTCAACCAGATCAAAGAATTTATTCATCAGAATTTCAAGATCAAAGATTAGGTCAGTTACATTTCTTCCTTGGCCTAAAGGTTGTAAAAAATTCTACCGGGATTTTCTTAAATCAGAGAAAATATGTTCTTGATCTGCTTGAAGATTTTGACACTGTTACTTGCAAACCAACTTCTACTCTCATCGACATGAAACATCGTTTGGCTATATCCACATCAGCTCCTCTTTTGGATCCCTTGGATCATTGTTGTCTGGTTGGCAAACTCAGTTATCTTACAATTACTAATCCACACTTAACCTATGCAGTCCATATTATGATTCAATTTATGCGGGCACCTCTCCTTGATCATTTAAGCGCAGCTAAACGGGTTTTTCGCTACCTGAAACGGAGTATTGGTCAAGGGTTATTTTATTCAGTAGAATCAGATTTAAAATTATCTGCCTTTTGTGATGTAGAGTGGGGTGCATGCCCATCAACGCATCGTTCCATTTCTGGTTACTGCACAATTTTGGCCTTTGGGACAGTATGCTATTTCTTTGAAAATAAGAAAACAAGACGTACTTTCCTGTTCTTCCGCTGAATCCGAGTACCGACCTTTGTC
>JAWWMW010111323.1:0-10254 GCA_035048345.1 Echeveria elegans
TTAACTTTTTATCTGCTTCTCTTCTCATTTTGCCACCGACCACATCGATTGATCTAAATCAGGTATCACTCGTGCATGCACGAAACGTCTATTTAGTATTTTCTCGCTTAATCGACGCTGGATCGACAAAACGGTCGATTCGTTTCATTTTTCAAAACGAGGTTTCCGATCGACACCTCAATGACTATCGGTGTATTAATCGTCGCCTAATCGCGATTAATCGATCGATTCAACAACTATGGTTGATAATGATATTGCTAATGCTTTCAATGTTAGTGTAGTTTCCATTTGTCTTGAGAGTTTTAGGCTTCTTTTGGTTGCGAGGAAAAAGAAGTGGAAAGGAAAATTTTAAGTGAAAATGAAATTATGTGTTTGGTTGTAAGGGAAAAAATGCAAAAAAAATAGCCTAATTGAGATCAAATATTTCTTGCAACTTTCTAATTAGAAAATCGTTTTTCTTTAAATTTTCTTTTCCTCACTTTTTCCCGCAATCAAAGACCAAACGGAGCCTTAGTTTCACGTGAAAAAAGATTGTGTAGGTATTGTTTAAGATGATTGTATTTCCTTTATGAAGCAGAGAGGAGTACGACTTGTGTTTAGAGGAAGTTGGGGGACAGCTGAAATGTCGGTGCTTGTGGTTACTAGCTTAGGGGACATAGTCATTGATCTATACACGGATCGATGCCCACTCACTTGTAAGAACTTCCTCAAACTATGCAAGTAAGTGCCTTGTCTTTAACTTATGTTTCTACTAATTACTGCAATACATGCACTAATTATTTGGATATAAGAGGATATGTTTAACGTTTTGGTTGTTCCCGATAACATTTTTGTCATACTTTGCTGCAGGATCAAGTACTACAATGGTTGCCTGTTTCACACGGTGCAGAAAGATTTTACTGCACAGACTGGCGACCCAACTGGGACGGGGACTGCTGGTGATTCTGTTTATAAGTACGGTCTTCAAACTAATTCCTGTCTTAATAGTTTTTACACTTTCGGATGCTCTTACATACCACCAGCTGTCTAGCCCACCAGACTTAGCCTTTTCTGAAATATTCTAAAAACTTTCTTGTTTTGTTATGGCTGGACTTACATGCATTTTTTCTCTATAGGTTTCTTCATGGAGACCAGGCTCGATTTTTTACCGACGAGATCCATCTTGATTTGAAACATACAAAAAAAGGAACTGTTGCAATGGCAAGTGCGGGAGAAAATCTTAATGCATCACAGGTTCAGTACTTCAGTTTAATCTTAATCCAAAATTTTGTTGTGTCAATGCACACCTTTTGTTTTTCGCGGCGTCTTATGGAGATACTTTGTCATCTGCAGTTTTATTTCACACTGCGTGAGGATCTCGACTACCTTGATGGAAAGCACACTGTGAGTGTTTTGACACAATGTTATGTGATTGTCATCATTGCTATCGTCCACATCCAGTAGTAGTTCAGTAGCTAACAAAAACGGTGTGCATCTTTTGTAGATTTTTGGAGAGGTTGCAGAAGGACTTGAAACACTGGAAAGGATCAATGAAGCGTATGTTGATGAAAATGGACGACCGTATAAGAATATAAGGTTAGTTTGACAGTCTAGCATGAGATAGTACATTAACTGCACTTGGAAATTTTCTCATGTAACAACTTTGGGGCACTAATAACAGTAGATTAAAGATTTCATGAGAAGAGTCCTTCGTAGCTTTGCTATTTTGCTGAAGTTGTACTTGTTGGTTACCAAATTCTTCATTTCATCATCTTACCATAACTCTTGGCACTTATTTAAATTTTAATAATCTTTCACAGGATTAAGCACACGTACATGCTAGAAGATCCTTTTGATGACCCAGCAGAGCTGTCTGAGTTGATTCCAGATGCCTCCCCGGATGGAAAGCCTAAAGACGAGGTAAATTCTCCGCAAACATTTTGATGCTTTTCTGGTTTCATTCTTTTCCCTTCAAGTCCACCAATAAAATAAATGATGTTTAATGTTATGCTCTGTAACTAAAGTAAGTTGGGCCAGTTCCTCATGGGATAACAAGAATGTTGTGTATGCGGGCTGTTTCATATGTGAAATGATGGTGATCCTAATTCTTCTGATTGCTACATCTGCTCACAAAAGATTAATTGGGACTTGGCGAAGTCATATCTCTTGGTAGTTTTGTTCACTCATTAGTGTTGATCTTGTTTTGTGTGGGTTTTTAAGAAAATGTTCTCTCACTTTGTGCAGGTTGATGATGATGTTCGGCTTGAAGATGATTGGGTTCCTATGGATGAACAATTAGATCCTGCAGCACTTGAGGAAGTTATACGAGAGAAGCAAGCACATTCTAGTGCTGTTGTTCTAGAAAGTGTAAGCTATTGCCATCCGCTTGAGTGATCCAAAATTCTATTCTTGTGTACTGCATGAGATTAACATTTGTTTGTTATGCATCACAGATTGGGGACATTCCTGAAGCCGAGGTTAAGCCGCCTGAAAATGTGCTTTTCGTCTGCAAACTCAACCCAGTAACTGAGGTAAGGCTTTGTATCTTTGATCCATTTAACATTATTATGTATGACTATTTGTTTTTCATTTCTTTTCATTTCATTTGTTGCCTTGATCCCTGCTGAATTGTGAGTTTTTGACACCAAAGTTTTGATCGGAACCTTTCAACTACAGGATGAAGACCTGCATACAATATTTTCACGTTTCGGCACTGTTGTATCGTAAGTTCTTAACACCGTGCATATATTTATAACTATTAATACGGTGGGTTTATTTTTGCAGTGATTGAATTGTCGCAATTATTATTATTTTCTCCTTCAGGGCAGACATTATCCGTGATTACAAAACTGGAGATAGTTTATGTTATGCTTTCATTGGTGAGTGGTTCCTTCAGGACTTTTATGCCTCTTTGTATGTAGTTGCTTTTATGGGACCATCTTGTGGACACATATATTTGATCCCGACAGACGCCCTTGATCTTACCTTGTACATTGAGGACAATTTTCACCCTTATAGATACAAAATTCAGTTGATAAACTGGGAACTACAGTTCTTTCACCCCCATTTCAGAAGCCATTCTTTATGGAAGCGAACATTTTTTTATCGTACTGAATTAACGAGTATGTTTAACACTGGACCTTCATGTTTTTTGCAACAGAGTTTGAGGACAAAGAGGCTTGTGAGCAAGCTTATTTCAAGGTATGGTGATCACTAGCTCAGACTTCTTTTCTGTTTACCTACTATGCTTTGCATTGTGGACAGAATCCTTTCAAGGTGACATACTGGTCATGTTGAACATGTCCCAAAAATGTTGCTCATTTATCATTCTGACATTGCAGATGGATAATGCTCTTATTGATGATAGAAGGATCCATGTAGATTTTAGTCAAAGCGTTGCAAGGTTATGGTCTCAGTTCAGACGTAGAGAAAATCAGCCAGGCAAAGGTAATTCTTATAAACATGAGGACAGAGTGGCTTCAAAGATCCCCTTATCTGATTTCTGCTGGATTCCTTACTAGTTGCAGATAAACCAAGTTCATAAATAATTTGCAAATAAATACGTATGTAAAAACAAAGTTGAATTCAAACTAACTGAGCTAGGATTGCATAGATAAATGCATGCACATAGCCGAAGAGCATGTCATCCTCTTTTCAGCTCGACTTGTGATATTGTTCAGTTGCTAATCCACAGTTTTGATAGCAGTTGGTTTTTCAAATTCTAATATTTTCTTAAATTTAGTTCCATTATGGTTCAGGCATTTCAACACATCATTTTCACACAAAAGCGGTTAACATTGCCTAAAAATTTCTGATCGAGAACTGTTCATTTCACATTAAGCTTCTTTTTTTTCTGTGTTGTTGACTTTATGTGCCACTGTGCTTGTATAATTTGGTTAGCATCCTTGCTACCTTGGCTCCAAACTTGTCTCTGTTTCCATTCGATGTCTCTTTTATTTTATTTTTTTCTGATCGATATAAACATGTTCATTCATGTTCCACTCTTTTTAGAGATTGGATATGTTGTGTATCTGTGTATGCACGTTGGCACTACACATCTTTGCATTACACGCTGAAATTTCGAATAATATCTGTAGGTAAAGGTTGCTTTAAATGTGGTGCACCTGACCACATTGCGAAGGATTGTCCTGGTGAAGAGAGACCGCTGCCTCCAAAATATGTCCTGAAAGACAATAATAGACAACGTGGGGGAGTTAATAACTCAAAGTCAGTAATGATGATTGTCATCTTCTTTGTCGCTAACATGGACTAGTATGACTTTCATACGCTATTACTTTAACAACCTTTGATACAGGTATGATATGGTGTTCGATGAGGAAGATCCTGAAAGCCTACATGGAAAGAGAGGCAATGGCCATAGCTCAAGAGACCTAGCTGATAAGCGTCGTACAGACAGGCTCAATTCCGAGGAGTTAAATGTTAGAGATGATACAAGGAAACTCCGAGTTGATGTGCTCAAGCACACTGACAGAATTAGAGAGAGCAGTAAAGACAGATACCAAGACAATAGATCACATAGATCTAGGGAAGGTGGAGATGTGGAAGATAGAGATAGGTATACTGATAAAAGAGGCAGGGACAGGAGAAGTGTGGAAGATAACAGAGAAAGAGATGTTAGAAATGACAGGGGCAGTGAAAGGGTCACCGATGAAGATATCCGTAACAGGAGTGAGGGTGATCAATCTTATAGAAGATCTGAAAAAGGTGATGATAGAAACAGTGACAGACATTACCGAAAGCATGAAATCGATAATGGAAAGGCAGAAAGGAGGAAGAGGAGTACAGATGATGACCTACATTCAAGTAAAGAACGGGAAAAAAAGATAAGAAACACCGAACATGATGACAATAGTTATCGCCCTCGAAGCAGTACTCATGACCGAGACCGCCATGTAAGCCATGAACGAGACCATGATCATCGACGATATAAGTATCAGAAGCCCAGTGGAGAAACTAGAAGGTAAATTCAGTATGGTGGCTGTTATCGTAATAACCAGTTTCCAAATGTTCACTTGGAACTCTACCAAAAAGATACTGTGATACATCGCACCAGATTTTGTAGACATTATTATGGAGCTTCTAGTCACTGAATTTTCAAGTGTATTATTGACAGATTGTAACATGTAAAGCAGGTTTAAGAACTCATTATGCTTGTGATTTATTTGTACTTATCAAATGCACTACTTGTGATTATGTACAAGAGGAGACCAAGGAGTGATGAGCCACCACCATCTACTGAGTCCCAAAGATGGTTGCTTACTTGCCGCTTCAGTCTCTCTCCATTTTCCACTCTTGGTTTTCTACATCCTTGATAGCTTTGTAGCCAATCCACACATGCAATTTCCCAAAATGTGCTCTGTGACAATGACAGTGGTCTTTGTAAATAGAAGATTTACAGATTTCACTTTTCACGATTCTGATGGCATACCACAGCTTGTTGAAATGTTGGAAGTTGATGAGTGATGACTTTATTCACATCTAGCCTTATCCTTCCTTTTGGAACCAGGTTCCGACAATGAAAAAAACAAGGGTGTCAGATGCAACATTTTTGGAAGGATTGAGTCGTGGGCAGTATCAGGTTATGAAAAGGGATCTCCTGTTATATGGGTCTCAACCGATATTGCTGATTATGAATGTTTGAGTCCTTCAGGAAGTTACAAGATTTTGTACTATCAATTCTATGAAAAAAGCGCGTGCATGTGTTGAAGTTTACAAGAAATTGTCGAAAGGAAATGTACAGCGAGTGTAGATGAGCTTCTGTCAGGAGTAGTTCGTTCCATTAGGTGGAAATAAGTGTTTCTTCACGGTGGCATCCGTGAAGAATTTCGTCATTACTAATGGAGAATTTTATTTATGAGCAACTGGTAAGTTTTGATTAAAGTTCTAGAGATCATGACGTGAAATATTCATTATTATGTCAGATGAGTTGCATGTTCTTCCAGATGAGAGCAGGGCTCGTATTATCGATGTAGCAAGTAAAAGATTTTCTTCAAATACATTATTATGTCAGAACAAGTGGTGATCCCGTCGTTCCGACGGAAATTGTTTCTCTGTTAAATTTAAATTTTTGTATTTTATTTAAATTTTTCATTTTTCAATTTTTTATTTAGTCGGAATGGTTTAGTTAAGTGATAGAAATTTAGTTAGATGTTGTTAGTAAATGTATGAATTTAGTTAAATATTATTGATAAATATATGGTTTGTTAGTTAAATATTTAGTTGGAATGGTTTAGTTTGGTGATAGAAATTTAGTTAGATGTTGTTGGTAAATGTATGAATGTAGTTAGATATTGTTGGTAAATGTATGGTTTGTTAGTTAGATATTCTTTTATACAGATAGAGAAAATTCATCTAGTAAAGACACATCAGACACTGATATGGATTGTGAAATGTATGCCTTAAAGTTGGCCAGATTGTTACAAGAAGAAGACGGCTGGCACTTGGCAGGGAGTACATATTTATGTTCAAGTCAGTGTGAGGACGAAACTGCTAATGACCTATCTTTTGCCTGAGCATTACAAGCCATCTGTTGTGCTGGAGTCTGATGAACTTATTGTGTTTGTTAATGTCGTGGATACTGTTAGACACAACAACATTCTTCTCAACTTGGTCTATATATAATTCAGACTCTAGTTTTATCTCCCTAGAGCTCCTACCAATGAAGCCTTTTGCTGATATATTGATGCTCCAACCTTCCTTGGGATATGGTGTCATGGTTCCTTCAGCTGGTGGTCTAAATGAAAGAAATGTGGATGGTATTTCCATTTTTCTTAAGTGAAATAAAGGAATGGAAAATTGAACAAGGATCTTCTTCTATGGTCTTCATATCGATTCCAACTTATGAAGAAGATACAAACAATGATGAAGAAAACAAGGAGAAATGAAAAAAGACATTGAGAAGCTAGGATGCCCAAGGAAATAAATTACCATTCCTTGGCAAAACTGATGAACCTTTTCTCAGTCTCTATGTCGACGAGTAAATGTTGTTCTGCAATGGGATTAATCAAATGGACCAGTGAGGTAATTGACAAGACAAATTTAGGGGAGTATCTCTATAAGCCAAGCCGTAGCTGATGGGGAACCGATTGGTGTTGATAAAAAAACAGTGATGACACTGTCATTTGCATTGTTAGGGTAATTGATATTGTAATAGGCTAAATGTTATATGCTTTACGAACCTTCATTGTAATACCCTCCAACCGAGAGAAAAAAAATGATGTACTTATGTTTTGCTTGAATGTGTGTGATGTTCGTTACTGTATGACCACAAATCTTAAGAAATGGTAAACTTTATAAGAAGAAAACAAAAGATGGAACATGAAATGGAAGAAAGTTGTGGTTCACCAGGATTCCCAAATTTTGATGTGCATGGACCGCATGCATGCATGGTCATGGCAATGCCAGTTGACATGCTCTTAAATCGTACCATTCCGTACTGATTCCGATATCTCTACATCACGATCACACCATCAATGTTTGCTATGTTTCTACACAGTGTTGCTGGTGAAATAAGACAGTTGATATGTACGTAGTCGGCAAGGTGCATTTATGTAAGTCAGTCAGTCTCGGCTTGCAAAAAAAACAGGACACAGTTTGCCATTTTGATACGGTCACGTACGGTACGGCTGCGGTCCATGAATGGTGTCAGTAATTGACTGATGTTGATTTGTCATCAGATAAGTTTGTTTATTCACTTTTTTTGTCAACTTTTTAATTTTCATTTATTCACAGTCATATATTTTATTTTTTATCCATAATTTTAAATTACAATCATTCTCAATTATATATTTTTTCACTATTCATTATCTTTAATTTATACACATTTGTCGTTTTGGACAAATAAAGTGGTACGGATGGAGTATTATTTTATGTTGTTTAATCAATTATTGAGTTGAAAAAAAGAGAGAAACGAGTGATATTTAAGCCAAGTAGGAGTATATTGAAACAGGCGTAGCCGCGTATTGATTTCAAATAAGTTGACTGGATGTGTCACCATGTAGGTATCCGATTTCTTTGTACGTTTTAATTGGTTGGACCAACTTGATGACTTTGTTAAGCTATTTAATTGGAATTTCCTATTAATAAAGGGTAATGAGTGGCGACACATTTCTATTCCCAATTTACCCTCTAAGCAGTTATTTATTTTGATTCTATCCTTATCATTTATTATCCTTATCTTTACTCTTTTTCAATTTCGTATTTCATTTTGTTTTTTACAATCTCTTATCTTTATCTTCCGTCCATTTAAATAGTCAACCGACCACCACATTATTGTGCAAATTATTTTAGCTACAATTTATTTAGTTTATCTTAAATTATTTATCATCTTACGCACAGGTATTACTGTGCCGATTACTAAGAGGCACGAGGGCAGGGCGGAATGCACTTGGCCCGGGGCGGGGCCAGACCTTTAATGGATTTTTTGATACTTTGTGTATACATGTAATTTATAAAATTTGTAATTTGATTTTGTTAAATTGCACTGATGCCCCTAGTCTAATTAAAATAAGGTTATATTTACAACACATTAACTTAGTATGAGTATTAGCCTACTACTCATAAAATATAGATTATATTTATAATAAAACACAAATAGTTTTACAAAAGATTAATTTGAATTTGCATGTTTTTAGTATTCGACTAGCCAATATAATTTAGCATTTGATTTAACTATTGCAATGATTACACTCTTGATCATATTACTAAAGGAATCGTGTTCAAGTCGTCCTAGACATATTGCCGTTTTGAGTCTGGTGGTTGTATGGTCATTGTATGATTTAGATTTTATTTAAAAAAAGATTTAACATTTGCAAATGAGATTGAGTCACTTTCTATATAAAGAAAATGCGCTAAATATCATAATTAACTATGACGAGCAAGGATTCTTCGGAAGAAAAATAAAATGAACCACAATAATGTACTTGATAATCATTATTAAAAAAAAATTAATGATGACCATACAACGTAAATTTCTATATCCACCGCTGCAAGAGGGTGGATATATACACCCATCCTCAAACTCGGAACCTGTAAATGAAGTTAAATCTCAAGTCCCAAGGGATTGAAACGTGATATTGTAGAGTGTCTTTTGCATTCATCTAACGGATAAAATACGCCACTCAATTCATTTGCGAATAAAATCATCTCGTTTTTTTTAGTGATCGATAAAAGACAATTGACTGTTCTAAATCAGAATTCACTGCGCAATATTTTTACTTTCAATTTTTTTTTTTAAATTATATTTTTACATCGTCCAAGGACAAGACAACTCCTGACTCAAGGCGAACATGCATACATGACGATTCGAACTTGAACCTTCTTAATTGATACGATAACCAAGAGTGTAACCGTTAAACCACAACTCCTTCTGTAAATTTTTATTAAAAAAACCCAGAGATACAACTTATAAGCGAAAGCAAGAAACTGGAGCGAATGAGTTGATTGAATCATTGCATATGAAGAAGCTATATGTTTGATTCATCAACATAGCAATAGCTACAACAAACATGAATGGTTTGTTTTTAATCTGGAAAGGGTACCGTACGGAAATGAATATCACGAGCACACAATCCATATGACATCGCATGGACACGCATTTCACCCATTTCTTGTCTCTCCTTTATCAATGACTTTTTCCAATCAAGTAAAGCGAAAGTTATATACTCACTCCGTCCCATTATATAGTTCCATTTTTCTTTTCAGGCGTCCCAAAATATAAGTATCTTTTCCTTAAATGGAAATTTTTTCACTCACATTACACTCTCTCTCCAATCTATTCACTTTCCACTCATTCTCTTTCCTACTTTTACCTCACATAACACAGTTTTCTTAAAAATCGTATCAAACTTCAAATGAGATCTATATAATGAGACGCAGGGACTGCAGCGTTTTGGTACTATAGCGTTCTATCTCACCCAACATTAACACTAAACAAAAACAAATCCAATAAAGTACTTCTGCCTGTACCTTCTAACCTCTCTTTTATTTTCTCAATTAAATTTAAAATAAATAAAATAATAAAATCCTCATTTTATATATTCACTCTTTACCAATTTCCTCAGTCCCATAAAAATCCAACTCCCGCTCTCAGATCCATTCCTTCATGAAGCAGTTGATTCGTCGCCTCTCTCGCGTCTCCGACTACTCCCTCCTCCGCTCCACCACCACCACTACCAACAACTGATAGGATCGTGGTTAGTACGTACAAACTAGACTAGGAACGGTTAAGAACCTAAGTCTACGTTAGCAGGTTCT
>JAWWMW010111334.1:0-10254 GCA_035048345.1 Echeveria elegans
CTTACTGCCTTAGTCGACTCACATATATCTGTTGAGGACTTCGTCAACTAAGGGACTGTATCAACTCAATCAAAAATAGTGCTCAGACCCTGGTCGAGTCTGAGGTCCTCTGTTAATAGTGCACCACTCAGGTCCCTTCCAAATTTTCTGATATTTATTCCTTCGAAAATACTCATAGTGGGGGTTGGTAAACTTACTGAAGTGACGAGGATCATAGTTGTAATATACCTCTGATTGATCATGGTTTTGATAATAGCGATATGTAGGAGTCCTCCCCTTGCGTGATCTAGATCCAGAACTCCTTTGGCTTGTCTGCTTCGTTTCAGAACTCCTTTGGCTCTTTAACTGACCATGGTAGTATTGCTGATTAGAATTCCTCATTTTCCGAGGTGATCGTCTAGAGCGTCTGAGGTTGACCTTAGTCGTCTCAGGTTGTATGTAACATACCAGTCTCTTCTCTCTTCTCATGTATTGATTAGGATAATAATAGTAATCAACAAAACTTAAACTATAATCTTCACATACCTCTAGTGTGTAGCAGTCCCCAGAATATTTTGAAACATTATTTCTGTAACTGGGTTCTTCCTTCATAATCTCCTTTTCATGATTTGTTTTGTATCCTGAACAGATTGTATTTCTCTATTAGTGTGTCTTCTATATTTCTTCAGAAACTAAGGGGATTTTCTCTGAATATGTCCAGCCTTACAACAGTACACACTCGTTGATTCTTCAGTGATTTCTGTATCGGTATCACTATCTGATGCTTTGTTAGTGTTCTGTGTGGGTTTCACAATCTGGATCATTTCAGTTTCTGAGTCCTCATCTCCAGACTGAAACATCTCAGCCACTGAGTCGTCTGCCTAGTCCAGTATCTCTTGGAACTCCTCATCTACCTTCTCAGCACCAGCTTCTGACTGAGCAACATTCGCCTCAGCTTCAGTCGAGGGAGCAGTGACTTGCTCAATAGTTTTTAGAAATTCATTAATGACTTCTTCAGCTCTTACTTGTGCTGCCTCGCCTTTATCAGATATAACTTCAGATCTTTCATCAGTGGTTGTGAGAGCTAAACATTCTACCATGCTCTTGTTTAGTCCTTTTGAATTAGTGTCACTAAGTTGAGCTAACATTGACTTCTTTCATTCTCTTAGATAATTCAGACATTCTTGCCGAATATGACCATATCCTTCACACTCAAGACATTGAATATCTTTTGTAATCTTTGGCTCAGACTTGTACGTGGACTGAGTCATCTCAGGATGTTTCTTCTTCATAGTTTTTAGATAGCTTTCCAACTGTTTAGTGAGCTCCGTCATCTGGTCATCATCTGAGTCATCCTCCCCCTCAGTAATTTCTCCTTTCAGTTCCATATTCTTAATCTTCTTGTGAGGATTCTCTGCTTCCAAATCACACTCATATGCTTCAAGTTCTCTCTCACAAGTTCAGCCAGGGTCAAAGTCTTGAGATCATGCGTCTGAGTGATGACAATCTTGTGCATGGTGAACTTGAGACTCAGAGTTCTTAGTGCCTTCTTAACCAATCTTTTCATGCTGATGGGTTCACCCAGGGCGTGAGCTTCATTCGAGATTGTCATCAGTCTAGAGTTGAAAGTAGTCATAGATTCATTGTCACCCATCCTTAGATTCTCAAATCTGGAAGTCAGCAGCTGCATCTTGCTCTGATTGACTTTGCCTGTTCCTTCGCAAGTGACCCTCAGAAAATCCCATGCATCCTTTGTTGCAGTATATTGTTGAATCAGGGCATATATCTCAGGTTCACAGCACCAAAAATGGCGCTCAAGGCTCTAGAGTTTGCAGCATAACGATTATCTTCAGCGGTTGTCCAAGATAGCTCATCTTTATGTTTAGAAATTCCATCGTCATTGATCCTTTGAGGAGGGGTCCATTTAACTAGAACATTTCTTCAAGCTTTGACATCCAAGCCTCTGATGTAAGCCATCATTTGATTTTTTTAGAAAGAATAGTTGCTTCCATTTAGCATTGGAGGTTAAATGGATGCTTCTCTATATCCCAACTCAATGTACGACACTGAGTTGTATTTCGACGGGTCGATGATGATATTTTTCCTCTTAAATTTCGACACCAATGAAGATGGAATTCATACATATTTATATTGTTTCGGTTGCTTCTTCTCCAAGCACTAGATATTCCTTCCAAATCGAAACTTGAATATTTCTTGATAATGATACTTGTCAAATAATATTTAGCAATATCCATGATCAGAATAATCTGATTAACTCTAATTTGAATTTATTAAATCGGATTCGCTCCACCCGTCACTTAGAAATCGATTTTTATCAAGTTGCCAAAGATAAAGATATACACTGTCTAGTCTGCGACGACTCAGGCCCTCTGAATCAGACAAGGAAACATGTTACAGGCTGACAAATTCTGATAAGATACACTTTCCAAATAATTCTTTAGATAATGATTTAGCAATATTTCTTATTGCTTAAATATTTCTGATTTAGCAATATTCGTGACTGCTTAAATAATATTTCCAATTGATAATATTCAGATCTTTATCTAAATATTCATATTCCACATCAGCTGATGACATGGCGCACTTCGAGCAGTATGTCTTGCTCGACTCAGCCTGATGTCTCAGACTCTCTGATCTGCTCAGCCTGCTGTCTCATGCAACATATAACTTTGTGATGAGCCTCAATTGAAGTATTTAACTCTGTCAGACATTTACGATCAACTTCTCACAATCATCCCCTTGATCCACAATCATCTTGTCCAAAAACATTGCTACATATGAGCACCAAGTTCCATTGTGCTGTCAAAGTTGACGTGATAAGTGATAACCACAAAACACCATCAAACATTCCACTCCCACAGCCTAAGAATTTACTCCATCCCAGATGGATTCACAAGCTATTCTATGCACCCTGGCCTTCGCTTAATATGTATTCAATTACGGCCATTAATCTTACTTATTATCAGAAAGCCGCTCTGATAACCAACTTCTCATACAGAGAAACTATGTCCTTTTTGGAGGGGTTCCTCATCTGAAGCAACTTAGCACCAAAATTGTGTTTTGTCAGTTCTTGCTTGAGCCTCTGGACTGTGAATTTCGTGTAGTCCCCAGAGCTAGTCTGCTGACTGTTAGTTTCATCATCATCACCTTGGTACATTGAGGCACCATCATCTGTTGGGGAGTTCATAATAGGGCTTCTTGTGCTTCTGGATCTTTTGTTCCCCTTAACTACTTTATCACTACCCCCATCATGTACTGATTCCACACCCATTTCCCAATCATTGGTCCGGTGTCGCTTACCATAGGAAGCAGTTCTTAACTTGCTCTCTAAAGCAGTTTCATTAAGACGTACTGACGTCAGATGCTTCTCGAGAGTGTCAAGCTGTGCTTGACTAGACTGCAGCTGAATGGATAGATCTTCAGCACGCTTGTTAGCTTCGGCATGAGCAGTTCGCTCATCTGCCAACAGCTTTTCAAGAACATGAAACAGTGCTGACTCTTTGCTCATTGTCGGACTTGACTAGTTGTTCGATTTCCTTTTCCCTTGATTCAACTTGTGCCTCCAGTGATTCCACCTTGCTAGGAGCCAGCATCTCTGATTCACGCAGTCTTTCAACTTCATTTGCCAAATCTTTCTTTTGTCTTTCCAGATTTTCAATGCGACATCTTTCCTGAACTTCATCAAACCTGCTGAAATCTGACTGGTATTTCTCCTCCAAATACAGCTTCTGCTGATCGAGCATTTTTAGCTTCCCTTTCAAACGATTGTGATCTGCTTTTAGTTGCTTCTAGTTGCTCATGCAAGTCCCTGATCTCGTGTTTCAGGGTGGATATTTCAACATCGTAACTCTTCATTTTTCACCTGTGAAATAAAACATAGATATAATACATACTGTTAGAGAATTAGTGTAAAAATGCACCTGAAAATGCCATTAGATTAACACGTTTTATAAATTTTATCGACAATTTATGTGTTATTTGAGGCAGAACCACTAATCGTCCGACTGTACATGATTTAAGCATACGTCCTGACTTCTCTTATTACATGTCATAAAAAGAGGAACTCAAATGTTCGAGTGAAGATGCCACACATGGCAAAATTTGAATAACTAAAACAAAATTACCTTCAAATCCAGATTTAGTGTTGTATGCATCGATCAGCATGCTCAATTTTGGCAGATTTGTCTCTAGTCACTTTCTCCTGCATATAAGAAAGGAATGTTATTCATTGGAGCTTCGATGAATTTTGTATTCTGATAGTTCAATTAGTGAAGTAAATAAATATTCAATCCTTTTCCGCTTGTTGTTCCATTGGAACTCGTGTGACATTATTTGGAGCAAAACTGAAGATAAGCTATAAGCGACGCTGAAGATGATACTGAAGATGGAGTTACAGCTCAGCTCATAAGACTGCAGAATCGCAGATTCCAGAATCAAGTGCGGAAGCAATTGCGAATGATTTCCTAAAAGCAAGCGGAGTATCTCGACTTATTAAAAGCGTAAATTAGGAAGTCGACCCAGCAGAAGGAAATCAGATTTGGATCAAGGAATTAGAAAATTTCTAGAAGTCACGGAAATTTGGAAGCTTTCTAAAAGACACGTAAATTAGGAAACTTTCTAAAGACACGGACTTACAAATTTGTCCAGCAGCGTTCCTATTTCCGAATCCGAATAGGGAATCGAAGGAGACCTTGATGCATATAAATAAAGGACCAAACTCCCAAGGACAATATCGATTTCATAAGCTTAAGTCAAAATCTTTTACGCAAACACCTTAAAGCCAAGTCAATATCTTTGAAGAAGGTCGCGGGAAATCGATCCTAGTTGTTTGTACAACTAGATAACTGAAGGAGATCAGCTGAGCGTGAGATCGTTCACATCTGCAAGTTCGTCGTTGAACAATCAGAATGAGGTTCAGTGTAAGGGAACGTGAAGCGTTTGAGCTAGGAATAACTATACTATTGGAATTTGATAGTATAGGTAGAGTAATCTTAGTTGAGTGAATTGTAAAGGTTGCGAGTGAAGCGTAAAAGATCATTGTACAAGTTATCGGAGTCAATAAGAAAAACTCTACTGAGCTAGGCTCTCCACACGTAGGTTGATTGCCAAAGTCAGTTAACAAATATTGCATTGCATATACGTTAGTTATAGATTCCGTTACAACACAATATATAGATCAGTGCACCTGGGAATCTATTCTGTATTACAACAGAATAACAAGTGTTATCAGAGCCGCTACTCGACAAGACAGTGAATTGATCAGCACGAAAATATGTCTATGTTAGAAGGAGGAAATATCTCTCGCCCACCGCTACTCGATGAAAACACTAATTTTGGATATACGAAATCCAAATTGGAGGCATTTATAAGGTATATCGGAGAAGAAGCATGTGAAGCTGTTGAAGATGGATGAGAACCTCTAGTTAACGCTAACGCTGAAGGAAAGCTGGAGCTTATGAAAAAATCACTTTGGACAAAAAAGGAAAAAGAACGTGCATTGTTTAATTCACGAGCCATCAATAGTCTGTTTGCAGCTATGAACGAAAAGAATTTCAAGCTTATTACAAATTGCAAATCTGCTAAGAAAGCTTGGGAAATTCTATGCACTCACTTTGAAGAAACATCCAAAGTCAAAAAAAACCGACTCCATATGATCACTTCTAAATTTGAGCAATTACAAATGGGAGATCGAGAATTGTAGCTGACTTTACAGCTTGACTTATGGACGTGTCTAATGAAGCTGCAGGCTTGGGACAAGTTGTGAGCGATGAAATCCTGGTAAGAAAGACGTTGAGATCCCTACCAGTAAGCTACAATACGAAGATCTGCTCAATCATAGACTCCAATGATCTGTCCAAACTCAGTCTTGATGAACTAATGGGTGGGCTGAAGATGTTTGAAATTTTGATAAACAAGCAAGAAGGAGAAAAGCAAGCCAACAACAATATTGGACTAAAAGCTAAAGTTCCCTCTGAAGGGCCATCTGAAGCATAATCTGAAGATGACAGTCTTGAAGACGTTTGTCAAGAGACAGTTCAAGAGTCAGGGGGAGAAGTAGCAAGACGAAGCAAGTTCAGGCAACTCAAAATTATGACGATCTCAGATCAAGGATCAAAGAAAAGATAAAATAGAGGAACTTTGCTGATGATTATTATGATAAATTGGAGTGTCATGAATGCCAAGGTTACAGTCACTTCTGGAATGAGTGTCCTACTGCTATAAGAAGGAAGAATAACGCAATGGTTGTAAAATTCACAGAGTCAGATTCAGAACTATCAGACAGGGAAGAGAATGGATTAATGGCACACACATCTCTATCTGAAGGAAAGCCAGTGAATGCAACCAGTGCTACTGAGTCACATGAGGATCCTATAGATGAAGAAATAGCTGATAAATACGCTGAACTGCTTGAGCAATGGACCGAGACTCTAAAAGTGAACTCAACATTTCTTAAAGAATCCTGCAATCTGAAGATTCAGAAACAAGCTCTAGATGAAAAGGTTGTCAGACTGGAAGAGAAAGTAACTAAGCTCGAGGAACAGTTAAAGGAAGAAGTCGATGCTCACAAAGTAACAAAATATGAGCAAGCCAAAGAGAAAAGATATATGAACATGATGAGTACAGGATCAAGAGACTTAGGTAAGGTTCTTGCAGCTGAGAGATTATGCAATCAAGGACATCCTGGACTAGGTTCTGAAGGACAAGAAACAACTGAGGTAGGTAAGTTTGTTCCAGCTACTTTTTCGACTGCAGTTCCAGAGTCACCTATAGCAACTGCTAAAGCACTAGTCAAACTCAGAAGTAAAGACACTCAAGTGTGCCACTTTTGTAAAAAATTAGGTCATATTCAGACTAAAAGTGCTAAAATTAAGAAGAGTTACTGAAGCAAACCTGCATTCTATGAAGAGATTGAGAAGGTTTTACATTTTTGGAGGACACCTACATATGTTTCTAAAGCACCACCTAGAGGTCGAACTAGAGATATATCTCAAGTTGCAAAGCAAAACCCAGCTAAGGAAAGAACTAGGCAATACGCTCCCAAGAATTTGCAACAGAACTCTTATCAAAATTCGTTAAACAAACTAAGGAGTCAACAGTATCTACTTAATCTTGGGAGACATCAAGTAAAGTGTATGATACTTGAAGAGGATTATGGCTATGAGCAAGGGGGTGAACTATGTATCTACCAAAAAGTGACTAACTAAGATATTCGCTAAGGCCCTTTGACTTGTCTTGGGTCTTTGTTTTACAAACTAAGGATCTACAAATCGACCTTCAAATCATACTGCAACCAAATCTCATATTCATGCAGTGGAATTTAAGGTCAAGACAGAAGTTGTCATACATAAGTTAAGAGTCAGCTATAGTTTCAAAATTTGTTTCTTTGTCAGTCTTGTTGTCAAAAAGGAGGAGAGAGTTAAGTTCCAAAGTTATGTAGTTCTGAAGATCGAGTTATAGAGTGATTTATAGCTCAGAGAAGCCTAGAGATAGGGGGAGCATGCATCAGAACTTTGGCAAAAAAGCAGAAAAAAATGTTTTGCCAAAGGATGCCAATTGGGAGATTGTTGTTCCTTTGAAACTCGTGAGGCATCATTTGGAGCAAAACTAAAGATAAAGCTATAAGCGATGCTGAAGATGATACTGAAGATGGAGTTACAGCTCAGCTCGTAAGACTGTAGAATCGCATATTCCAGAATCAAGTGCGGAAGCAATCGCGAATGATTTTCTAAAAGCAAGCGGAGTATCTCGACTTACTAAAAGCGTAAATTATTAAGTCGAACCATAAGAAGGAAATCAGATTTAGTTCAAGGAATTAGAAAGTTTCTAAAAGTCATTAAAATTAGGAAACTTTCTACAAGACACGGAAATTAGGAAACTTTCTAAAGACATAGACTTAGAAATTTGTCCAACAGCGTTCCTATATCCAAATTCGAATAGGAAATCAAGGAGGCCTTGATGCATATAAATAGAGGAGCAGACTGTCACGGACGACATCGATTTTATAAGATTAAGTCAAAATCTTTTACGCAAACACCTTAAAGCCAAGTTAATATCTTTCAAAAAGGTCGCGGAAAATCGATCCTAGTTGTGTGTACAACTAGACAACTGAAGGAGATCAGTTGAGCGCGAGATCGTTCACAAATGCAGGTTAGTAGCTGATCAATCTGAAGGAGGTTCAGTGCGAGGGAACGTCAAGCGTTTGAGCTAGGAATAGTGTAGGTAGAGTAGTCTTAGTTGAATGAATTGTAAAGGTTGCAAGTGAAGCGTAAAAGATCCTTTACAATTTCTCGGAGTCAATAAAAAATACTCTACTGAGCTAGGCTCTCCACACGAAGGCTGATTGCCGAAGGGAGTTAACAAATATTATGTTGCATATACGTTAGTTATAGATTCCGCTACAACACAATATATAGATCGATTTATAAATGTACATGAGAATCTATTTTGTGTTACAACAAAATATCAATTTGATGCCAAGCCGAGTTGATCGTTGACCTAACTCTCTTGATTTCGACCGTATTATATATTACGATGATATTGTCTGGTTCTGGTTTTAGTTCAATACCCTTGTAAAGAAAGAGCTTGAACACAGGAGGGAATGACTCTTAATGACCATATGACATGAGTCTTCTCTTCTTCCAAGAAAAGGAAAACGAAAAAGAAAAGAAAAGAGTGATCAGTGATAAGGACATGCCTAATACTAATAGTGTTTATCAATGGGTCAGGTGTCTATTGGATAGGATTCTCCAATCATATAATGAAACGAGAATAATGATTAAATCATACATGTCAAACTCGTGATCGAATTGTTGAGGGAAGAAGACATGTTCCTGATCTTGATCGGGTTCCCTTTTAGAGTGTATTGTTGAGAATGGAAATAGAGTTGGGAGACAAAAA
This sequence comes from Echeveria elegans, assembly GCA_035048345.1. NCBI lineage: Eukaryota > Viridiplantae > Streptophyta > Magnoliopsida > Saxifragales > Crassulaceae > Echeveria > Echeveria elegans. The sequence goes on from JAWWMW010111334.1 coordinate 8,899, forward strand.
AGAAAAGATGTTCATCAACTATTCTTGAGTTATCATAACCCTATATTTATAATACACTGAAGAAACCCTAATAAGTTATGATAATTGCAATTACGTCATCAAGTAATCGCTAATAATATAATAGGATAAATTAGGTAATTGATCAATTAATAAGATAAATAATCATGTGGGTCACATAATATTCTTACATTCTCCCACTTGGCCAAGTGATTATTTATTATGAGGATTAGATAAGTCTGGCCAAATTTTAATACTCATTTTAGCCCTAAACTGTAATTGTAGTATAGAAATACAGTCATTGAATCAGTATTTAACTCAAGACCCCCATTAATCATACTACAATACATGTTTAAAACTTAAGTAAATTTGGGATCAATTGATAAGTAAGCCCTTTAGACTTTGATTTGTATGATTAGGGCCTGTGTATTTAGGCATGCAAAAACACATTTAAGGACACACAGATCAAAGTAAATGAGGAAATTTTCTTAAGCATAAGTAAGTACAAATATGCTAAATAAGGTCCTTAGATAATCCCATCTTCGAAACATGTTCTTCGAATACCTTAGGTGGGAGAGCTTTAGTCATCGGATACGCAAGCATATTGTTTAGTACTAATATACTCGACACAAAGATTAGTTTCCTCAGCTCGTTCACGTACGAACAAGTATTTTGTGTCAAGATATAATCATGCGCCAGTGGAATGTTACTGTTCGAAAAACTAACGGCAGCTGAGTTATCATAGTAAAACTTCAATGGTCTGGAAATGGAGTCAAGTACTTTGAGTCCAGCAATAAGATTTCTCAATAACATTCCATGACAAGTTGCATTGTACACTGCTACGTATTCTTCCATCATTGTTGAGGTCGTTGTTAATTGCTGCTTATGACTCTTCCATGAGATAGCCCGCCTGCTAACATAAAGATATACCCAAAAGTGAATTTCTTGTCATCTTTGCACTTTGCAAAGTCAGAATCAGAATAGTCCACTACTTCTAAACAATCACTTCTCATGTAGGTCAACTTATAGTCTTTCGTGCCTTGCAGATATCGAAGTACTTTCTTAGCTACTTTCCAGTGATCTAGACTAGGATTAGATTGATACCGGCCTAGCATTGCAGCAATGTAAGCAATATCTGGACAAGTACATACCTGAGCATACATAATGCTTCCAACTACTGACGCATAAGGTATCATCGTCATTTGCTCCTTTTCAGCCTCTGTTTTTGGACATTAAAAAGAACCGAAAACATCTCCCTTAACTACTGGAGCTACAGAAGGAGAGCAATGTTGCATGTTGTAACGAGTGAGGACACGGTCAAGGTAGGCCCTTTGGGATAATCCCAAAATCCCCTTAGCT
>JAWWMW010111356.1:0-10254 GCA_035048345.1 Echeveria elegans
GAATATCAATTGGTATCAGAGCCGCTACTCGACGAGACAGAGTATCGATAAGCACTTAAAGATGTCTATGCAAGAAGAAGGAAGTATCTCAAGACCATCGCTCTTGGATTCCAGCACAAATTTTGGATATTAGAAGTCTCGGATGGAAGCTTTCATCGGATCAATCAGAGAGGAAGCGTGGGAAGCCGTTGAAGACGGATGGGAACCTCCAGCTGCAGCAAACATTGAAGGAAAGATGGAGCCCAAGAAGAAATCGCCATGGACGAAAGAGGAGAAAGAACGGGCATCCTACAACTCAAGAGCTCTGAATAGCTTATTTGCTGCAATGAATGAAAAAAATTTTAAACTCATCACCAACTGCAGATCAGCCAAGAAGGCGTGGAAAATTCTATGCACCAACTTTGAAGAAACTTCCAAAGTAAAGGAGAATAGACTGGAGATGATCACAGCCAAGTTCGAGCAACTAAAGATGGATGATCGAGAATCTGTAGCAGACTTTACAGCAAGACTTATGGACGTCTCCAATGAAGCTGCAGCTCTAGGCCAAACAATGAGTGATGAAGTTCTAGTAAGGAAAACATTAAGATCTTTACCTCCGAGGTTTGACATGAAGATTTTCTCAGTCACTGACTCGCATGATATATCTAAACTCAGCCTATATGAATGAGAGAGTTACGAATGTTTGAAAGCTTAATCAACAAGCAAGAAGGAGAAAAGAAAACCAATTCCAACATTGGTCTTAAAGCCCAAGTCCCTTCTACAGCTTCTCCTGTAGCTCGATCTAGAGATGAGAGTTCAGACGATATAGCCCTTCTGGTCAAGAAGATGGAGAGATTTGTTAAACGACAGAATAGAGACCGAGGGACACAGAAGAAGGATTCTTATGATCCAAAGAGCTCGAGTAACCGATGACCTCAAAGTAATGAATGGACGAAAGATCCTCCCGAGAAAAACTATTCCGAGGAGTACATTGATAAGCTCCAGTGCTATGAGTGTAATGATTTCGGTCATCTTAGGAAGGAATGCCCTACAACTCTAAGGAGGAAGAAGAATGTCATGCTCTCGAAGTCCTCAGAACAATCCGACAGTGAAGAGAATGGATTAATGAACTTCACATAAAAAACTAATGAAAATTCATCATGCGATGAAATCAGTGAAGACGAATCTGAAGATGAACCTACAGATGAGGCTATAACAGAGAAGTATGCTGAACTGTTCAAACAGTGGACTGAGACACTGAAGATTAACACCTCCTTAGTCAAAGAAACTTGTAATTTAAAGGCTCAAAAGCAAGCTCAAGAAGTGATAATAGCCAAACTAAAGGAGGACATTTCTAAGCTAAAGGAACAGTTGGAAGAGGAAGTCAGTGCTCACAAGGTTACCAGATATGAGCAAGCCAAGGAAAAGAAGCTCATCAATATGATGAATACTGGATCCAGTGACCTACGCAAGGTCATAGCTGCTCAAAGGTCATGCAATCGAGGACACCCTGGACTAGCATCATAATGCCATGAATCAGGAGAGGAAACCATATTTGTCCCGACCGTCTCTACAAGTCAATCACCTAAAGCATCAGTTAAAGAGACACCTACAGCAGCTCCTACAACACTTGCCTAGTTATATCAGAAGCTCAAAGACGCTAACTTGCTAATTCTGTCACAAGCCAGGCCATGAACAGACTAAGTGTGATGCTTTCTTAAAAGTATACCGAAGGAAACCAAAGGCTTATGAGAAAGATTCACAACCTTGGAGGTGACCTACATCAGTACCTACAACTCAACCTAAAGGTCAGCTCAATAGAAGACTCAAAGCCGTGAAGTCTAACACATATTAATGGTATACTCAAGTTATAAAGGTCAATATTCTGGAAGAATGGAATATCTCAGAAAAGATCGTAACAAGGAGAAGGAGAAAATTGACAAGTCAGAATTTAAAGAGCCGTTACATTACTTGTTCTCCAAGATATCAAAGGAAGATATTCCAGAAGCACTAAGACTCGCATTGGGTCTTTGTGTAAACTACTGAGCATCTATAGCTCGACTTACAGCTCGAGCTGCAAGAAGACATGAAGATCAGCGGAGGAGTCTGTCGGCGAATAAGACGCTGCCGCATGTCCAGTCCGAGCGTCACCTATAGATCGACCTGCAGTTCGACCATTGAAGTAAAATTATGCCTAAATTATCGAAATTACCAAAAATTAAACAAGTTACCTATTTTGAGTCTCAACTGTAAAAAATTGGAGCGGATATATATAGGAGCCTTGAAGAACGAAGATCATTCCTTGTTCATAAACCAATCTCACAAAGCTTTAATTTGTTTAAAGCTATTCTCTTGCATTCTTCAAGCTTCGACACTCTCAATCTTCATTATCCATAATGGCCGGAGGTAGAAAATCTCAAAGATTTGCTGCCGCCGTAGAACAAGCTGTCAAACAAGTGAAGATCCCACCCCTGCTCCTCCAACTGCTCCTCAAGAACAGTCTGCAGTCGACCTGCGATCTCTATTACCAAAGACCCCGGGAATCAAAAGAAGGGTTGTCGTCGCTGCAGAAGGGTCATCTAAAGAGGTAAATTCATCATCAATTCAAGCACCTCTATTACTGTCGGCAAAGAAGGTGGATAATCGACTCAGGGGAGTCTGAGAAAAAGAAAGAAAAAGTCGGCTGCCGAATCTCCTCAACCATCAAAAGAACTTGTCTCCGCTCAATCCTCATCATCATCTGAAAAAAAAAGTTAAATCCGGAGACACAAAAGTATTAGAGGAAGAAGGAGTCAATCCAATCGATGAAGCTACAACATCAGCTAGAGTCCCAACATCATCTCCAACGGTAGTTCCAGATCAACCGCAGAGCAGCATCAAACCTACATCAGCAAACTCAGGAGATGAAGAACTGTCATCTTGGGAAAAGGAGTCTAGTCCTGAATCTGCTCAAGAAAATGATCAATACACAGTCACCATCAGTGATCCAACCAAAGCAACTGAAGCTGAACAAGAAGAAAGCTCTGAAGAAAAGTCATCAGAACAAGCACTAGCACAACCTACAGGTCTACCTGGAGTCCAAGATATAGGGGGCAACAACTACACTGTCTGAACCAGAAGCAGCTCAGTCTAAAAATAAAGAACCGATGATTGATCCAGAGGACATCATCCCACTGTCTGAGATAGTGCAAAATGAAGTCATCATGAAGTTATCATCAGAGGAAACCCCAAAAGAATCCCCATTGATCTGACGAAGTAAAAGAAAGATGGAAGAGCCACAAGTTGGGCCAACTAAACAAACCAGGTTCGCACGGAGCTTAGAAGAAGAACTTCACAGCGAGACAACCAAGTAGATCAAACCACCATGAGTCCAGAAGAAGAAGGCTCTACAACCCAGATTCAGCGAGTCACCATTCAAAGCTCTAGCCCATGCTGTAGCTCGATCTAAAGGAAAGATAGTCCAAGTCAAAGGAAATGAGTTCGACAACATCTGGTTTACAATTGAAGAGTGCATGAAGAAATATATATCGGCAGCAAAAGGAATGGATCGTCATTCCTGAAAGAGTTTTGAAAGTAAAGTCGTGGCCTGTTCCCGAAGTCCTGAAACTTCTGAAGGAAGCCAACCTTTTGTCAACTCTAATTACAGTCCGACCTTCAGCTCACCAGTTGGTAAAGGAAGTCGTATGGAACTTAACTCCAACATTCGGAGACCCAGACTCAGAAGATTATGGAATTGTTTACGTCAGAGGTGCGAAGATATACATCTCAGTAGAGGAGATTAATCATCATTTTGGGGTAATGAATGCCCTCTCAGAAAGAGGAGTTACCAGATCTAGATCACATCGTATCGGTGCTAATCGGAGGAAAAATTCAAATCTGGGAACAAGGTACATCTCTCAAGACAAGTCTAACAACGTCTCTCCATGATGTGTTATTAATGATATGCACATCGAACTGGATAAATGTGTATTTGAAGCAGCTAATCTCACCGGCAATGGGTCGACTCATCTATGCCATAAGTCAGAAGCCCCCCCAACAACATTGGTGACGTAATCTTCAATAATCTGATCAGTTTAATTGATTCAAATAACGTCAAGCTGTCAATAGAGAACCCCTCCCTCATCTACGACATGGTAATGACTCAAGCACCCCACATCAAGCAATCAACCGACAAGCTTTCTGGAAAATTAAAGAGATTTCATGTTGATCACAAACTCTTCGGGGAAGAACATCTACTGGACATTGAATGTCCTTCTGCATTCAAAGCTAAAGTCAAAGCTGAAGGTCCACCTACAGCTCAGTTCACTCCTCTGCCATTCCCAAATATTCAAGGAGTGCCCCCGTCCTCAGCTTATGGAAAGCTTTCAAAAATGCTCAAAGCCAGAGTCATCGACCACTAGCCCACCTTGCATACCTCACAGAAGAAAGAAAGAAGATAATTGATTTGCTCAAGGAACTCCGATTCTCGAAAGACTCGAATGAAAATGAAGAATCGGACTAGAGACCATCCTACATAAGTTGTAGTTATTTCTTAAATGTCCTAGTCTGTATCAGTTAGCTCCTATAATTAAAATCCAAAGTTTAGTTTCCTTATCGCATTTTGACAAAAAGGGGGAGAAGTCATAGAGTTTGTAAAAGTTATATTCTCAAAGTTCAAGCTATAAGTGAGTCTATAGATATTTCTGAGGATCAAGAACTTTGAAGGAGCATGAAGACAACTCTATGAAGAAGAAGCAATTTTGCCAAAAGACGTCAAGGGGGAGATTGTTGTTCCATATGAACATATGGAGTAGTATGACATCTTTTAAAGGCAAAACTGAAGATAAAGAATCTGAAGGTCCTGCCGGAAATAGACCTACAGATCAACATTTAGAGAAACAATTTGCATAAGAACCTAGAGGCTAAGCTACAACCTGAAGCTCAAGCTACAGATCACTGCCCAGATTCGCAATATTTCTAAAAAAGGTTTTTAGAAATTCCGGACATCCTCGAGCGTAAAGATTTATTCTGAGTTTCTAAAACGGAAGTTGGAAAACAAGAAATAGGAAAGGAGTCTGAAGCATTCAAGGTATTGGTAATATTTCCAAAAAGATCAAGATTATGAAATATTACTAAATTCGGTTTAAGAAAATTGATTATTCTCTTGAGCATTATAAATAGAGATCGAAGGCTCAAGAGATAATTAACTCGAACATAGTTCAACGCTTAACCATTCAAGATCCAAGCAATCCACCCGTCCAAGAGTCTTCATAACTGAAGATTCATCTTTAGAGGAGTTCGTAGTTCAGCAAGCGAGCGGTCACAGCTGGCGGTTGTAGCTGATGAATCTGATCGTGTTTCAGTGCGAGGGAACTTGAGTTGCTTAACGTTCTGAGGGTAGTTCAGAACATGATTTGTAATAATCTCTTAGTTGAGTGAGTCGTTGTAAAGGTTGCTAGGGTTTAGCATAAAAGGTCCTTTGTACAAGATCACGTGAACAGCAAGAGTTATTAATCTGAGCGAAGCTCTCCACACGTAGGGAGACAGGCCGAAGTGAGTTAATAAATATCGTGTTGCATATACATAGTTATACATTCTGCTGTAACACGACCTATAGTTAGACCTATAAGTGCACCTCGGTTTAACTTCTATCACACCGATAGAATATCACAATCGATGCACTCTGAAGCTAAATATCCCATCAAAATCGCGTCGGCATACAATTTACACCTCTCCTCTTGCTCATAGTAAGGATAGTGACGTGAAGGTGGTGAATGCGCTGGCAGAGCTGACTGGCTGGGGTTGAGCTCGACGAGTTGTTCTCCTGCAAGTTGGCGGTTGCTCGAACTGGACCTCTGGGTTATGATCCCAGTAAATCTCATTGTGGATCTTGCATTCCTTCATCGAGATGATCGACTCTCGATTCAGGTAGCTCGGAGCCAAAATCTCATGCTCCAGATCAGCAAGCGAGTGGTGGACGTGGTGGAGGAGATAACATATCATCCCTCTACACAAAACGAGTCCTCCCTTGGCATATTCTACTACATACCCAAAATAAAATCCTCTTAACGACCCAAATGTCTTGTAGACTGACCCTGTTTGAGCATCCATATCGCCTAGAGATAGCGTGGGTGACCAGCTTATGCAGGTCCCAGTAGCGATAATCCCTGAAATATCTCATCTCGCTCACACTAGGCGTGACAACTCTATATCCCGTGAGCTCACCATAGCACCTCTTGTTGAGATCCCACTCAGACTATTGCTACTCGCGAATAGGAGACGTCATCCAGAGATATTTCGCATCTACTCCCTGGTGATTCGGTATCCTACGCCCTTGTGCCGATATTTGACACCTCCCGCTCTCCACTTCCTTTGCCGATGTATCTAAATGATGTGAGGAAGTTACAAGTGTCCTCGATATCAGTAGGGTATAGAGAGGCATCCAACTCTTTCAGGTTAACTGAAGGGTCGGATTCGGGTAGCCTGGGGGCCGGGTAGTAGTGTCTCTTGCGTGTCGAGCTCAACTTTCCACAAATGTTGGCGTTACAAGTGACGTGTAGTTTTTGTGAGCTGTTGGCCTCTTTTTGGCCTAAATAAGTTGGGTTATATCAAACAATACCAACAAAAAACCAAGGTTTCGCTGCTAAGAACTTCGAACGGGCTGCACTGGCCAATCCTTGAGAATGATTGCTCGGGATCAAGAAACTAACTACAAAGACAGAGCATGATATAATAAAATTTAGATCAGTTCAAGAAGGATTCGAAGAATGATGTGATGGAACGGCTTCATGAATACCTAGCTGTGACTGTTGTAGTGGATTTTTATGCAGTTTGTGTATCATCAAAGTGCTACAAAGATGCCCACATATTTTCTAAAACTAGGGATTAACATTAACACTGTCAAATAACAACCAACGACCACAAGGGATTTATGCTTTTCATGCTTTAAGCTACGCAACATGATGTTACCTAATCTCTCTGTCATTCTCCGCGGATACAGCTCAACTGTTCAAGTGTATAATAAACTGGGAAGACCTTGTTCCCTTTTAATCTGCACGGTCAAACCTCGACCTCGCAATCTCTCCTTTTGTCCTTGCTTAATTTATTATGTACACAAAGCACCAAATGAATCCTGTCTTTGACGACTTAGCTTTCAAACCACATCTACCAGGGACCAGTCAGGGTCCTTCTAAGGCGTTGTCTTTTGGCACCTCCTTGATTGTTCATCATTTCCAGGACCTGTAGTTTTCAGTTTCAACAAGATAAGGTCAGTTTGGCTTTTGAGAACAATAATGATGGTCCAGGTCAGCAGCCTTCGATTCAGTTCATTACTTGAGATAGCATTGTGTTGCATGATTCATTTTGAGCAAAGGCAGATAGTTATTGTACCTGATTTTTCTGCATCTCCATTATCTCTGCCTGCAAAATCATAACACCAAAAAAATAACAAATTCAAATCAGCAGCTGATTTAGTGATTTAATTTAAATACTCTCTTCTCAGGCAGAGTCGAGTGCGCATACTATATGAGAAAATGATATCAGACCTGCTTCTTTTGCAGCTCTTGATTTTCCTTTTTCAGTTTGGTAACTTCTGCTTCTAGCTCCATTGTATATGCCTGCATATTTAAACTACCTTAAAGACACTGTACGAGATAATAATAGGATAATGCTGAACTCCTATTGCGAAGGCCAGAAGAAAAATACTTTATGAGACTGCTTAAAATGAATATTAGGAACATCCTAAAATAAATGAATGATGTGGTTTTGAGTCAAGTGGCAAAAGAAGATAAGATAGATAGAAGCTCAAAGTGCTAGGACTGTACTGATAAGGCCATCAAGTAGTATGTCAAAAATGGAAACCAGCATAAATGAACTCTAACTTTTGTGACCCTGAACCAGGGCACATGATATGCTTTTGCAGATGAGCTAAGGAACAATATATACACAGACACGCAGGCACAAGGTTTGGGTGAGTAGAGATACCTGTTTGCGAGCTCTTGACCTTGCAGCAGACTCACGATTTTTTATCATCCTCCTTTGTCTCCTCTCCACCACTTTCTCCACTGTCCCGTTTGCTTTCCTTCCCCTTACCCCTCCATTGAACATGTATGGAACCGGAGAGAGGGAAGACAAGTCCCCGTTACTCTCCCCCAATCCATCTGAAGAAAGCTGCGCTGGAGATCCAGAGGCAGCCGCAATTGCAGCAGGTCCCGCCCCAGTCATACTTAATCCGGCGTTATTATGCAGTAGTCCTGGATCAGCAATGGCAACTAGCCCTCCGTGCATTCTAGGACTTGCAAGCTGCACACCTCCAGCAAACCCCAAGGGATTTCCGTAAGACAGACCTGGTTGCTTAGGAAATAACGGCTGAGGCTGTGATGCCGCTAACGACTGCTGGTGAGCCGAGCGAACCCCATTTACATTTAAGGGTAGATTAGATGATTGCATCATCATACGGTTATTACTATTGCTATTCGTCATCAAGCCGGCCTGCAGAAACCCAAATCCTCCAAAACCAGAACTCATAACTGCTGCTGCTGTATTATTGTTACTGTTATTGTTGGGCATCATCGAGTCAGCATAGAATCCTACTCCGTTTGTAGTTTGGTTGGTACTGGTATTTGTATTGGCATCCTCCCTGACAACCCCGGCTCTGACCAAGAATTCCTCTAACGTAATCTCTCCCAAAGTCGGCTGCTTCTGTGGTACAGCAGCTCCGGAAGTAGAAGCAGCACCATCCCTAGAGGACATGTCTTTCCAAATCTCATCAACAGTTTTGTGACTCAAGGTCCGTGGCAGGGTCAATGATCCTTGTCTATGGAGACCGCCACCAGCAGAAGCAGCAGCAGCCAAAGCCTGGCTTTCCTCGGCAGTCCATATACTCTTCAAAAGCTCATCCATATTCATTGACCCAAAATACTTCCCACCAATACTCCCTCCCATACTGTTCTGCAGCTCATCGAAAGTCAAAGAGTAGATCGACGTTTGTCTAGTCAACGGAACATTGCTTCCACCTCTTCCCGCAGCCGCCGATGGCTCGCCACCAAAATGATTGAAATTCAAATTCGTCCCCATTATGTCCCAAACCCTATCGCATCACGTAAGCTTCCTTCCTATAACCCTGGACAATCTGAATCTATATTGAAATCAGGCAATCCAGCGACACAACACAACAGCGAGATTCAGAATTTCCAAATTAGGCCAAAGATATTACCTTTTATGGAAAAAAGGAGCAACTAGGGATTGTTGATGTTTTGCTGCGCTCTGAAATTGTTGGTGTTTGCTGTTGCTGCTGTTCTGTTCTACTTGTTTTGGGTTTTAGTTTTAGCCTTTAGGGAGGCCTATTTTCCGCTAAGTGGGCCAGTGGATAGTAAGGGACGTGGGTCCGGCCGATGGAGAGATCTGACCAATAACAACACTACAGGTTTGGAGAATCGGACGGTCATGGGGCTAATTAGCTTTTAATGTAAAGATGAGGCCGAGGCGTCCATTATTCTCGATAGTGATTGTTTGACAAAGGAAAAGATTGCGTGAGAAGGGAGTGTATGCTGTATGCTGTATGCTGTATGCTGTATGCTGTACCAATTCATCGCCTAAAATGAAAATGGAAGTGTAGTATGAATAAACCGCCTAGTGGACACGATGATCGATTATGGGTTACATACCGATATCATGTTAATATATATTTATTTAAATTTATTAAGGGTAATTTTTCTGGCGGTTTCTGAAGTTTTTCCTATTTATCATCCGGTCCCTGCGTATATAGAATTCGTGAATCTGGTCTCTGCCATTAAATTTGTCTATTAATTTAAACATGCCACGTCAGCAACTGCCTATGTGGCATACGAAGGTTGAGTTGGACATGTAAAATGTCTAATTTACACTTAACACTATAATTTTCTCCAAACTATGTAAATGAAAAACATGGGACATGCTAAGTGATTTCTTCATTTGAATTTGGGGATTTGTTTTAACGACAATTTTTTTTATTATTATTTTTGAAACTTCAATAATATATATAGAAATTGTTGAAAAGCATGTTCAAATTCGAAAAATCCAAGCAACAGGACAAATGTAAATTACAACTTTCTGATTTTATTTTTAGATAAGAAAGTTGTAGTTTACGTTTGTCTCATTGCTTGGATTTTTCGAATTTGAACATGCATTTCAACAATTTCTATATATGTTACTGAAGTTTCAAAAAAAAATTGTCGTTAACAAAATCCCCAAATTCAAATGAAGAAATCACTTAGCATGTCCCATGTTTTTCATTTACACAATTTGGAGAAAATTATA
>JAWWMW010111367.1:0-10254 GCA_035048345.1 Echeveria elegans
TAATTTTAAAACCGCCACCAGCACAACTCTATCAAGAATGTCGAATAAAAAAAAAAAAAAAAACTCTATCAAGAATGTAGACGCCATGAGTTGAGAAACAGGTAATGTGTATTGTAACTGAATATGATGATTTTTATTGTATGAGAGTACAATCCTTATATACAACTTTGAGGAACCCAAATATGGTAGATGCATTAACTCGGTTTAGATGTTTAGGAGGCACTTGGTGGGATTCTAGGCGACCTCCTGAATTAGGCATTCTCTAATATTAGCATGGATGTTAATAATCCCCCTCAATCTGAAGCGCATTTGATAAGATTCAGGTTGGCTTTGAACCGTTGAAGCATGTCCCGTGTAATTGGTTTGGTAAAGGCATCAGCTAGTTGATCGTTTGTTGAGATAAAGCGAACATCCAAAGCGCCTAGCGCAACCATCTCACGAACAAAGTGGAAGTCAACTTCTATGTGTTTGGTGTGTGCATGGAAGACTGGATTTGCGGTCAAATATGTTGCTCCGAGATTGTCACACCAGATAATTGGAACTTGTTCCTATTTTATTCCGAGTTCCTTGAGCACTGATTGTATTCATATTGCTTCGGCAGTTCCATTAACTAAAGCTTTGTACTCTGCATGACCTTGATACGGTTGGTTGTTTCTTGGCATTCCATGATCTTAAATTAGGACCTAAGAAAATTGCAAATCCACCGGTTGAACGTCTGTCATCAGGAAATCCTGCCCAGTCTGGTGAGTTTGGATGGTCGAAAATGCAGTCATTCATCTAAGATCCTTTGATATATCTAAGGATTCTTTTTGTTGCTTCCCAATGAACATTTGAGGGGTTAGACATATACTGGCATGCTTTGTTTACGGCAAAGGAAATGTCTGGCCTTGTGAGAGTTAAGTAGAGTAGACTTCCTACCGTGCTTCGATATTTTGCAGAGTCTTCACATTTACGTGGTTGCCCCAATTCCTTTGTGAATTTCTCAGTGGTGGATATGGCATAGAAGTAGGTTTACAAGAATCCATATTTGTCTTGTGTAGGAGGTCCAAAGCATATTTCTTTTGTGTTAAGGTGAGTTTCCCGAAATTGTAGGCAACTTCGAGCCCAAGGAAAAACGATAAGCGGTCAAGGTCTTTGACAGGGAAGGTCTTCGATAGGGACTGAATAAGATGTGTCACGGCTGCATCATCAGACCCTGCAATGACTATATCATCAATATAGACGAGCATGTAAATGGTTACCTTTGAAGTACAAAGCATGAACAAAGATGCATCAGCAGGCGAAAGGTGGAATCCAAGTTGACATATTTGAGAGCTGAGCCGAGCAAACCAGGCCCTTGGTGACTGTTTCAGACCATAAAGTGCCTTATTGAGTTTGCACACATGTTGGGGTAGGTGGGGGTCTTCAAAGCACGGTGGTTGTTGCATGAGAACAGTTTCTTTGAAGTACCAGTGAAGAAAAGCATTGCTAATGTCAATTTGACACAATGTCCAGTTTCTGCTCACCGTAATTGACATGACGTGACATACTGTTTCGGGTTTGACGACGAGGGTGAAGGCTTCGGAGTAGTCGAGCCCCAGCTGCTAAGTAAAACCGTGTTCTACCAGGCAAGCTTTGTGTTTGTCCACCTAGCCATCAGAGTTGTATTTGGTTTTGAAGTTTCATTTGCAGCCAACAATGTTCGTTCCGGGTGGTCGAGGAACAAGAGTCCAGGTGTTGGTGTGCCGAATAGCCTCAAATTCAATTTCATGGCCTGACGCCAAGTTGGGTCGGAGAGGGCCACTTTATGTGACACAAGGTAGCAAGGAATGCGCGGTGATTCGGGTTGTAACGGACGATACCATCAGTGAAGTGTTTAGGACGTTGTATCCCTGTGCGGGAGCGGGTCTGGATTATGTCGGGGTCGGTAGAGGGGGATACGACAGTTGAGGATCTTTTTGAAAGAGGGGAGTCGGAGTTTTGGCCTAGAATAGCAGCAACAGGAATTGGACTGAGATCTGGACTGGCTACGGGCTGATCCTGATGGGTCGTGGTCGGCTGGGTAGGAGACAGAATGGGGTGTGTTGGGGTTATATCCTCAAGGGCCGAATATTGCCAAGTGTGCATCTGGACAGGGCTTGTAATGGGCTTCGTCTGTTCTGGATGGGCCGGATCTGGTTGGGTGTGGTTGGGCTACACTTGTAGAAGCCCGCCAGAAGGTACCTGCACAGGAACAGAGTTTGATGCTTGGACATCAGAGATGATTAGCATAAGATCATAATTTCGCATAGGTATTTCTTGAATAACTGGTTCATTAGGAGGAAAGTGAATGAAAGTGGCTAATTTGATGATGTCAGGAATGGAATGAGGCGTAGAAAACGAAAATAGAGTTTCATCGAAAATGACATCCCGAGAAATGTAAATGCGACTGGAGGCACAATGGAGACATTTGTTGCCTTTGTGAAAAGGGTTGTAGCCAAGAAATGCACAAAGAGTTCAGTAGAAGGCTATCTTGTGTGAGTTTATTTTTGGAGATTAGGCCAACATGCACATCCAAAGACGCAAAGAGTGGAATAATCGGGGATGACGTTAAGAAGTCAGGTTATCGGTGTGAGATTTTTAATGGTCGAGGTGGGCATACGATTGATTAGATAACATGCCGTAATAAAAGTCTCATCCCAGTAACGCAAGGGTAAAATAGAATGAGCAAGGAGTGACAAATCAATTTTCACCAAATGTCGGTGTTTGCGTTCGACGATTCCATTTTGCTGAGAAGTATGGGGACAGGACATGCAGTGGGTAATGCCGGTGCCGCAGAAAAACTGATGGAGATGAGAGTATTCGCCGCCATCATCTGATTGAATCGTAAGAATTTTCCTGTTAAAAAAATGCTCCCCATGATTTTGAAAATTATAGAAGACAAATTCAACATCTGATTTGGCTTTAAGTAAATAGAGCCAACAGAAGCGGCTGTAGTCATCGACGAAACTGACATAATAACGGTATCCTCCAGAGGATATTATAGGAGGACCCCAGACATCAGTGTGAACTAATTCAAGAGGATAAGAAGTGAGATGTGTGGATGATTTATAAGGTAATTGACGGCTTTTTGCACGTTGGCAAGCATCACAAATAGAAAATTAAGAGGAGACATGTGAACATGGAAGAGAGTTTGTACGAACTACTGTGTGAACAATAGACTGGGAGGGATGACCGAGCCGCTGGTGTCACATGTGGAAAGGAATTCTGACGTTGGAAAAAGAATGACGATCCAAGACGGCAGGGGAATTTGGAATTGGATATAGCCCTCTGTGGCTTTAACCACGAAACAAAATGGCCCGCGTTGTTTTTTCTTTGATCAAGGAATAATCAGCATGAAATTCAAGAAAAACACGGTTTCAGCAGCAACACGATGAACAAAAAGGAGATTTTTTTGATTCTAGGAACATATAAGACATGTTTAAGAGATATAGGCTTTTGTGAATCAGGTATACAAGAATTACCAAAATGCGAAATTGAAAGACCCGTACCGTTGACTATGGAGATTTGGTCTGTTCCGACGTAGCGTTCTTGAGTAGTGAGTCGTTCAAGGTCATTAGTAAGGTGATTAGTAGCACCGGAGTCGATGTATCATTGAGAAGGGGGTATATTTGATCGATCAGCAGAATTGGCCGAGCGTCCGTCCTCGGAAGAGTAGGCTTCATTGAACATATTGTGGCAGCTAAGGGCTTCGTGATCGAAGGATTTGCAGATTTGGCATCACGGTCTGAAATTGTTGTAATTGCGGCCAGGACCCCTGCTGCGTCCACGACCACTGTTGTGCAGTCTAGGGTGGCCTTGGTTGTTGTCTCGATCAGACCGCAGTCTATCTGACCGATAAGACCGATGGCCAAAGGTATTGCGTGCCGCAGTGTTGACGGTGGAAGATCAGTTTTCGGTCCACGGTTGTGATTCCTGCATCGCTTTGTATGTGAGCACAAAGGAGTAAAACTCATTAAGAGTAACTGCTTTGTTGGTGACGGTGAGTGAGGCAGTCAATGGGTTGTATTGTGGGCCGAGCCCAATCAAGATGTAGTCGATGAGTTCGTCGGTGGGAAAAGGGTTTCCAACATTCGTAAGTTTGTCGGCGAGGCTCTTCATCCGGCGAAAGTAATCGGCGACGGACCGATCTCTCTTCTTCATCGTTTGCAGTTGAAGATGTGTTTGACGGATGGCGACCCTCTTCTGGGCTGCGAACATTTCATGGACTGCCGTCCATACTTCAACGGCGGAGGTTAGTCTGACCATTTGGGTAGCAATGTCGACGGACATTGAAGACAGCAGGGCACCCAAGACCTGCTTATCCTCCTATCACCATGTGTGATAGGCATGATTGTGGACTGATTTGGCCTCCTCTCGGCCAGCTCCATCGATTGTGGTCATCTCGGGTATGGGTGTGGAATTATCAAGATGTCCGTGAAGGTTGAGGCCGGACAGATTCAGAAGAATTATGATCTTCCATATGAGGAAATTGGAGTCATCAAGCTTGGTCGGAGTCGTCGGAATGGCAGAAGCAAAAGGTGGGGCAGCAGCAGTGTCGACCGACTTTGGGGCGTCCAATTCTTTCACGATCGGAGATCGGAATGATACCACGTTGAGAAACATGTAATGTGTATTATAATTGAATCTGATGATTTTTGTTGTATGAGAGTACAATCCTTATATACAACTTTGAGGAAGCCAAATATGGTAGAGGCATTAACTCGGATTAGATATATAGGAGGCATTTGGTGGGATTCTAGGAGACCTCCTGAATTAGGCATTCTCTAATATTAGCATGACTGTTAATACCATGTATGTATAATTGCCTGTAAGTTTGAGCTTCATTTTCTAGATGATTAAGTACTAGGGTTAATTAAAGATATGTATGTATCTATAACACTTTTTCCAGATGACATTCCTCCATTTATTTTTAATCTGACTCCCAAAGTTTTTACAATTACACTTCATGGGTCAATTCCGTTAATTATGACGGACGAGTCTCTAAATGAAAACGTCGAAAACGTGAAGGTCTTTAAGTGTGAAAAATAAACTGAAGGGTGTCATCTGAAAAAATGTTATAGATACGAATCTTTTTATGTAATTAACTCAAAACATAATTGTAATCAGTCGATATCATGAGATATTTTAAATTAATAAGTGAGAGAGCACACAGTGGAGCAAGCTTTAGCAGGATGAGTTTTGTTTGAAAAAAAGGACTGAAATGAAACATTGTTGATATTGAGAAAGACGTTATCCTCGAATTGTATAATATAAAGTAACTTTAGGTCGTAACACATTACCTTCGAAACGAATTTTGCCGAAGTGTTTGAAATCTCATTCAAGAAAAGGTTGGAAGTTGATCTCATGTTGCAAACAGTTAGAACAATAATTTAAAACAAAATGAATATTCGGAAAATTAAAATTATTCTGAATGACCAACATAACTTCAATAAAATATTATTCGTACGAAGTTGCGGTAAAACGGTAAAAAATTGGTAAATTTACCGTTTTACCACCAAACTCTAAATTTAATTTTTTTAATATAAACTTGAACTAAACAAATATCAAACTCAAAATAACCAAATACAAAATGTTGAATGCAAATATTTAAGTGCCACATATTATTGAAATTATAATCCAAATCTCTCTTTCATTAATTATATTAATATTTTCAATTAAAGTTGTTTTTATTTATTTATGTATAATTATATTTATATATTAATAATTCGATAACACGGTAATTTATCGAACTTCAAATTATTTACTGTTTACCAATTTATTTTTACTGATTTACCGTCGGTTTACCGTTTTACCGATATTTTCGGTAAATGGTAAATCGGTACGGTAAATTTTTCAATAAAACGATAAATTTTCAAATTGTGCTGTCCCCTACTCCAAATACTGTGTTTGTGTTACAATCGACACGCCGTGAAAATGGGCCGTGTTCGACGACAACATGTGAGCCTATTATTTTGTTTATCCAAGAACCGGAAAATGGACATGACCGAGTGTTAATGGGCCATTGACAATAAGCCTACTGGGCCGCACTGTCATTGAATAAAAATAAGTTTTTGTACGTTATTACTAGTAGTAATTATGTGGACTGATTATTGAGTTCATATTGTGTAAAAAAAAAATTAAGAAAATTGACAACTACTGCAGATTTTAGAAGAAGAAGACACTAAGTTCATTATTTCCATTACGAAGCTTCTGGTATGTACTAGAATTTAATCGTAAGAATAAGAGGGTCAATAATCTCTCTCATTACTTAAACATGATAATCTTATCATACTTAAAAAATGATTGAGACGATATATCTGAAATCCTTAGCTTATATCGAAAATGTAGAATGATGCCTGAAACGATTGCGTCATTGCCATTATGTATTAAACTCAAACTGATATTTTTTTAGTGTTTATTATTTTAACTGGATCTTATAATTCATATTTGATATATGTTACACTTTAAGAGACGAGTCATAAAGGATTTGAAGAATTCGATACATGTTTAAAAAAATGCACGATTGTTTAATCATATTTAAAATGGATGTGTCCGACCATTAAACCATTCAAAAAATTTAAAATTCATTGATTATTATCAGTACTTTTTAACATATGTTAATTGTAAAAAAGTGTTACAATGATTTACCTACGACCACAAAAAGTGCCACGTGAGATGAACAAATCGCAACCACCGGCAAATATTGTCTCATACGTTGTCCTAATCGCCACCACAACAGCACAAATCACCAATCCCAACCTTTGTTAAACTTGTTTAATTAGTGGTTAAGAAACTATTGAAAATTAAGATTAATTACATAAATTAAATAAATAATTTTTTAACAGAAACCAGGTAAATCAAAGTGTGGTTTCTCGTGACAGACATGAAAGCCCGACCCGTGAACTGATAAATGACACGTGTGTAATTTTCAGTGAAGTGTGATGGAAAGCTGGGGGTTGCATGGAATTATGTGGTCTTTGTTTGATGCTTGTTTTTAGAATAGGTCAAAGGTTCCATTTGATAAACAGTTGGATGTGTTGTGCAAAGTTAACTACAGTTTTATAATATAAATTTTCTGGCAATATCCTTTATTTTAACTAACCTTCGTCCCATTATATAGATCACATTTGAAGTTTGACACGGTTTTTAAGAAAATTGTGTTATGTGAGATAAAAATAGGAAAGAGAATGAGTGGAAAGTGAATAGATTGGAGAGAATGTGTAAATGTGAATGAAAAAAATTTCATTTAAGGAAAGAGAACTTATATTTTGGAACGCCTAAAAAGGAAAGAGAAACTATATAACGGGACGGAATGAATATAAGTTAACTACTAATGAAATAAACTAAAATAACAACAGCTCAAGCTCGTATCTTATGTTGAAAATAAGTCCTAAAGTTTTTCTTTGTAGTCAAAAGTTTTACAATCAAAATGTCGGATCTCCATGGCTTGGGACATCAACGTACATATCACAATCCACGTGCCCTCAATCACTTAATATATTTGTGTAACAGGTTGTTTTCACTTTTAGCTAGTTAATTGAAGATGTTTTAGTGTCTTATTTAGTCGAAAGAGATTTCATTCAAATCAATTTAATTAAGTTCAATTATTATCGATAACCTTTATTAATAACTAACAAAATTATTGTCCAATTGTCGACGTTACTTATTATCCAAATAGATTCGGTATCGATTGTGACTTCAGGGTGTTGTATACATTCGACTTAAAGAGTATATCGACCAAAGATAGCAACATATTCTATGAGAGCATTATAATTATTAATAGCGATGCTCGTGTTGGGAAGTGTCGACGCCTAAATAATAAGCTGTGATATATATACAAAATAAGCCGCAAGAAGTTTCGAGATGGCTCCATCATGGTTGATCGAATAATACAAACCCGTGATACACAAAATAACAAGCATGTGACAGGCCAAGCCAAGATACATTTCAAGCAACATATGAAGTCATACGTTGTCCTTGTAGTGCATATGCATTGTCATTCTATTTTTCCACATCAAAAACTAATTAACCACACTATAAATACTTCCAAAGGCTCACACTTCCACTTTACCCTCCCATACTCCAAACACATCACATATATCTTACTTACACGTTTACACTATATATCGTCCCGTCTTGCATGTGCATGGGTCGAAAAGGTACGTATAGCTCCGCCTAACGTCGTGAATCAAGCATCAAAAGGCCCATCCCCTACCGCGTGCTAGCTAGGAATATCTCTCGCCATTTTTCCAAGGTAAATTGAGTTCATTACTATTTTGTTTGGTCAGCTGAACTGCATACATTCTCATTACGAATGAAAAACAAATTACAAAATATTCATCGAAACTTGAATCTCAGCTTTTTGAGTACTATATTATGTATCTTGTTTAAGTGAGCTCATGCCTTATATCACGACTCACGAGGGACCAAAGCCAAAAGAAGGCAATGGTGTTGATATGTGTTCATACACATTTATTCATGTGGAGAACATTTTAGAGTTTGGTAACGGTTGGTGGTTGAAAATGGTAGACACATTAGTTATTATTATAGAAAGGACCATAATAGATGAGGAGATCACCATCACCATCATCAAAATCATCAACGTCATCATGAATCACCTGTTGAGTAATGCACATATGCATATGTCCTTAGAAAAAGAAAAAAGAACTTAACCCGTGAAGAATTTATTTTGAGTTGTCATGACAAGACCATGTATGAATATCCTTTGCATATTGTTTGAAGCTTTGATCTCGTGCTATATCTTCTCTCTTTATGTGGCATCAACATGATCACTAACAAAAGAACAAGATAGTGTCACGAGACTTTGAACATATCTATCAATAAAGAAATGTGAACTTTCTATTGATAAACTGATGAATTTGAACCAAAAAGCATCATGATCATCATTCCATACGTGAATTTCAGCTCAAAGATTAGATTATGTGCAGACATGAATAATGTAGGTTTGTCAAACAACATATTCCATAAGTTGAATTCACACATTGTGTAAATGCATTTTTGGTATAGTAATCGGTTCGTACCAGCTTAAAGAAAATTATTCTGGAATAAACTTTAAAGGGATATGAATAAGAATAGCCAAGGATCATTCTCTATATGTTCAATAATAATATTGTAAGTAAAAACTAGGCGCCAGTCTTGTAAAATATTTAATGTGACTAATGAGAAATAAATAATGATTCGTCAATTTTTCAATCTACTTTTGAATAGGGTAGAGCAAACGGGAAATTCCCGCTTTTCCGTTTCCCGTTTTTCCGCCCGAAAAAATCATTTTCCGTTTCCCGTTAATTTTTTACCATTTCCCGTGAAAAACGGAAAAACGGGAAAAAATGAGAAATTTCCCGTTTTTCCCATTTTTTCATTTATAATACATATAACATATTTTATTTTCATTCATTTTTTATTACAAATATATAAAACAAGAGAAAAATAAGACATTTTATGACATTAACAAATAACAAATAATATTAACATCCCTAATACATATAACATCCATTGATTTTAATACTAATTTGTTTAATAAAATTTTTAAAATATAAATAATTAAATATATATACGGGGAAATGGGAAAACGAAAAATTCTCATTTTCGAAAACTTTTACAGTTTCCCATTTTTTCCCGTTTTTCCGTTTTTCGGTAAAACGGGGCGAAAAATAAAAACGGGAAATTTCCGTAATGTGCTCTCCCCTATGTTGGTGCCAAAAAGGAAGGAATCACAGTATGTATCTGATATTCGACCCATTAGCTGATAATAATATTTTTTTATAACTTAAAAAGGCAATTTACAAATGAAATTAAATTGATCGTCTTGCCATCACGTAATAAACAAATCCTCCGTCAGAGCCTTCAGCGAGACAAAAGATAATTTTTGTCTCACGATCGAGAGAGCTGCCGGGGGCTCCATGCCTTTAGCTTCAGCCCATCTCGCCGCTAAAGTCCTTACCAGCCGATCCGCTCGTCCTCCAAATCCTCATAAAGATTTCATAATAAAAGGTTCAAAAATAAGACCATTAGCAGAACAATTGGTCTCGCACTTCGAAATCTTCATTTCCTCTGCTCTGTTAGCTGCCTCCCCTGACCGAAATATTATATCTATGAGAATTACAACAAGAGCAAATTAGTTTTAAACATCTTTTATTTACGAAATTTAGACATTATCTTATTTAAACATTTAGATTTAAACACCTCATATTCGTCATTTTTTTGGAAGTTGTCACCCCAACCAAATGTCAACTT
>JAWWMW010111388.1:0-10253 GCA_035048345.1 Echeveria elegans
TAAAGTTTTCTTTTAAAAAAAACTAAAACTTTGGTTTAATATAATTTAAACCATTTTAAAATTAATATAATTTATTTCAAATATGGTATAATTTTTTGTGTTTTAAATAATTTTTTTGTATTTTTTAAAAAATTCTACAAAATTTTCATAGTTACAAAGGTGGTTAAGTGAAAACTTAAAATTTTATACATGTGGTTAAGTGAGAACTTTTTATAGAGATAGTTTTGTGAAAACAGATACTTTATAGGGGTGGTTTTACGCAATTTACTATAATAAATGTATATGTATACTAATTAAATTCAAACATAGTAAAAATTATCAATTAATATCATGTATACTATCATCCTAACAATATGTGCTACATTCTATATTTGAAATTCAAAATTTATGAATAATATGTTCTCAGATAAAAAAAATCAAACCCTTCGTCTCCTCTCTGAAGAGAAAAAACCTATCAGCCACCACCACTTCCATACTCTCCGGATGGAGGAAGAATCTCTCCTTCATGGAGGGCGATTTTCCTCCTCTATCCCAAGAGCTTCTTTAGCCGTTTCTTTCCACATGTATGTCTCACTAAGATTCGTCTTATGGTGAGGTTGTTATTTTCTCTAAATTTTATACTTATGCGAATTTTTTATTTCTTTTCTTTAGTGTATATTTGGTGTCTTGGTCCCATCAGGGTTGGTTGTTGTCGTGCGGTTATCGCTCTTCCACCACCCGTAATGCTTCCAGGGTCCGTCGGTGGACCGTGGTGTTCTTGTTGTGCTCACTGCGTCGGCATTAGTGCGTTTGGCAAGTTTCGGACGACGTTGGTGTCAAGGTCAGATTTGTTCTGCTGCCGGAATCCACTGGGGTTTGGGTCTTGCGTCGGTGTGCTTTCGCCATCGTTGTTGGGGCTGTGATGTGGAGGTGATGATCTATTGGCGTTGGCGTGTATGTTGACAAGGAGGTTGCAGTCCAGGGACCGAGGAGCGGTCTCGCCGGAGGGGGCCGTAGGCCGCGCCAGTGCTTGGTGTGTTGGGTTCGATTCGGAGCCGTGTGAGGATGACGTCGGATATTCGTCCACGCTTGGCATCGAGCACTCGAAGTTCACGGCGCAGCTGGTCGGAAGACGGCCAGTCGGAATCACGGTGTGGCTGGTTTGTAAGATGGACATTTGTAAGTGTATAGGACACGTCTTGGGGTTATCTCGTTTATTGGTGTCATTTATGGAGAAGGCGAGCGGCTGGGTCTTTTGACTATTAAGTCTTTTTGGATAAATTTTAGACAGACATTTAATTGCTTGTTCTATTGTTGGGTATTAGTGTCCTGGGTGACTTGTGTTGGAATAGGATTTAGGTACTAAATATTATTATGTCTTGTACGTTTTTATTGTATCAGTATAACCCACTATCAAAAAAATGCAAAATTTGTAACCCATTCCATTTTTATTATTATTATTAAAATAACGAACATTTAAAACTAGTCCGACCCTTGATAACTAAAAAATTCCCGTCTCACAAATCGCCATGAACTCATAATTATTCCTCAAGCCAGACCCAACCCGCCCCGAAAATATGTAATAGACCGCCCATATTTTGCCAAGCCCGGTCCTGGGAACATTGGTGAGTCCTACAGTAACTGGCCCTTGTATCTCTCTTTTTTCACCAATAAGTTGTCAATAAATAAATATAAACAAACAAATAAATAAAACCTGGGGCATTCGGTAGAGTTTGAAAGAAGAAGAAAAAGGGTTTGAGCTAAGGGTATTCGAATGATGATCATCTATGAATAAATGTTAAGTTTGGTAAAGCCGTGCTCCTTAGATAAGTTGGGTGAACCCTAGCTAAATGCGCCAAACTATGAAGGTTGGGCAGCTGTACATATAACAACTGATCATTACTTAAACAAGGCATACATGACTCAATTTATAGGCTTCAAATCCATATTTATGCATCTATTGTTTGCACTGTTTTATTGGTCCGATACGAACATCCCTTGGAGTGTAATCTTTGGGTTCTTGTGAATGCAAACAGCTAAACTTATTTTGAAAAGTGACAAATAATTAAGCTTCGAAGCAGTTGATTATAACTTTGATGGAATATTAATTGCATTGATTAGTACAACTTCAATGGTGCTTTTCGTTCATTTGAATCGTACACTAACCTTCCATAAAATATGCGTGTAAAAGGTAGAGCGATCCTTCTCATTTTATAATTCAAACGAATAAGAGAAGGATTAAACTTTTGTTTGCTCATTAACTTGTAATACAAGTTACAAGTTAGGTTATTGAATATTGCATGGCATGCCTACATTAACATGCAAGCTTATTTCAACAGCTCTATCAAGATCCCATCGATCCGTTTCACCGATCATCAAATCTTGGCATTCCTGTACTTCTCCGCCACATAGCATCCAACAGTTCTAGCCAAGGCATCAACATCCTTGGTTGTAATAAAGGCCGTCCTCTTAACAAGCTCATCATCCAAAATCTCGTACTCGAGAGTAGACCTTACAATGGCTGACAATCACTTCAAACCTCATTTTAAGCATGTCAAACCCTAGTGCCCTGCTTGGTCCTCCCTCAACTGTTACCTTCTCCTTAACCATGTTGTCATAGTCCATGATAGTTAACTGGTTTAAAATGTACCCTGGACCAGGCATCTCTGGTGGAGTTGTGGTCTTAGTGATCATGCCAACACCATCTTTATTGCCTGGCTCAACCAGTTCGGTCAGTCCGACCACATCGCTCGCAACCTTGTTGAGGAGAGCATAGTCACAGTAAACTTTCGAGACATCCCTGACTGGAGCATCAACATGAATATCATTGGTCAACACACCTCGCATGGCTGAGTATATGGTCACAAAGCTGGTTTTAGTTAATGTATGACGTATGTTCTGATATCTAGTTCTTCTTTCCTATTTATAGGAAGATTGCTCTATTGATTTGTGGTTGAAGGACTGATCATATATGGTCCGATTCATGATTGAAACATGTTGCATATTATTTATTAGAGTTAGTTGAGCAAAACCACCATTATAATAATTTTATATAAACTATTGTTATAAAATATATTTTTTTCTTACCACTTGTATAAAATCTCATGCTAACAAATGAACATCTTTGTTAATATAAAAAGCTTATTAATTTTCTAAAAAAAACTAATATGAGATTTCTATAAAATAAACTCATTAACAAATGAAGAGTTAATTACCGGAAACAACCCGTAAAATATGAGTTTTTTCGGAAAACATCCGTGAAAATCGATAATACCCGGACTCATCCAATCTCATACTGTTGTACTAAAATCCACCCTTTTGCCTTTAACTTATTTTAAAAACTCATAAGAAATATCAAAAAAAACTTTAAAAAATTCAAAACTTCATGAAATAAATATAAAAAACCATCCATTTAATTTCATATTTACTAAAAAAAATGCCTTAAGAATAGTTTATAAATTGAATTTGATATTTCAAAAATTTACGAAAATTTAGCATAAAGTTCTATCAAAATATAAAAAATGTTGAATAGTTTGAAAGTATTATTTTGAACGTCTCTGAATTTTAACAAAAATTTTAAATGTTGTTTGTTATTTTTATTAATTGTTTATATGAAATATTATGGGAAATTAAATGTTTGTGAAACATTTATATTTAAAAATAACAAAACTTTTAAAAAAATTGTTAAAATTCAGAGACGTACAAAAATAATTTCAAACTATTAAATTTGTTTTATATTTTTGATAAAATTTTATTCTAAATTTTGGTAAAATTTTGAAATATCAAATTAAATTTATATAAAATTATTCTTAAGGCATAATTTTTTGATTAAATATGACACTAAATGGATGACTTTTTCATATTTGTTTTATGAATTTATTAATTTTTAAGTTTTTGATATTTATGAGTTTTTAAAATAAATTAAATGCAAAAGGGTGACTTTTAGTTAAAAAAATAAAGAGATTGAATGGGTCTTGATAATATCGATTTTTACGGATTTTGAAAAAATTCATATTTTACGAGTGGTTTCTGGTAATTAACCCTCTATACAAACTCATTTCTTATACTCTTGTACCTTTGTGAAAGTTGCTCAACCAAGAGAGGTCTGAATGTTGTATTCTATTGATGAGATATTGAATCACACAACGTTTTGTTCCCCTCAGTCTGAATCCACATACAGCTGCTCATTGTGTTCCGAAGCGTAACCAGATATAGATGCAGTTCAATCTGTGTTTTATTAAAAGATCGAACACATCACACACTGATTCACTGTTCTCAATAACTGAAGATTTGAAGTAATGATCTGCCAAATTAATGTCCTTCACGAACCTGCAAATCCAGACCTGATTTCCAGTGGACAAACGGCACATGATCAGATGTGTACCGTGCTGTAAGTAACTACACTACTCATTGCCTGGTTTAGTACCCATGTGGTAAATAGCTGTCGATTGTGCGTGCTGAGATCCTTAAACTTAAATGTTTGGGGGTTCAGATGTGTATAGAAGTAGACAACAGTTAGTCATATTAATGTTACAACGCCAGACGATCAGTTTACACAAATAGTAGTCATATCAGGGACAGAACCCAGCCTGTCTTGTTTGAGTATATACTACACTCTCTCCAATCAAAAGCGCCTTGGTTGTCATCGCAGATGGATTGATTAACCTTTGTATCTGTAATTGAGAAGCTAAAGGGATTAATAAGGGCGGTACCGGCTGTTGCTACCTCGGGTGCTCCCTCGAGCACGTTCCCCGTGACTGCTGCTGCTGCTGGTTGGCCTGTTCCCATTAGATCTTACTCTGCTACTGTTACCTGGTCGGTGCGGCTGAAGTTGTGGTTGAGCCAGAGGTTGTAATTGGTGATGTGGCTGAAGTCCAGGCTGTTGCCTGCATATATGGTTTCATATATATCATCAGATGAGTGATTAAACCACTAACAAATCATTCTGAAACGATGGAATGCTTGTTCTTGTTTGTACGCACATCCAAACAGAAAAGAGCTAACAACATGACTAGATGTGTGATCTGATAACCCGAGGTAGAAATTCATCTATCCCAAAAAAAAACACATTTACGGTTGCAATTCGACAACAACAGAGTGACATCACAAACTTCATCGAATTTATCAAAGAAGAAGGCCTCACAAGACCCGCTCATAATGGAAAGAAATGAAGGCATACTTACAGAACATAGCCAATTCTCCCGTCAGGTAATAGCATTGGGAGCATAGCCATACCAGCAGGAGTAGGTCCCCCACCATAAAACATAGGCTGTCAGGAAAAAAGAAAACATAAATCTGATGCCGATGCAATGACTAGACTCAAATACATTAGATTGACTATGAAAAGGATTTTTCTGAAAAGAAAGAAGCAGGAGGAATTTTACATGATCTTACAATTCTTTATAATCATTTGTCAAAGTCAAAGTGCACAACAAACACAAGTAATTTGATGAAAGGATTAGAAAAATAGTCCAATGCGTTCAGTCCCTTTTCTAGAAGGAAGTACACATAGTTATACACTCAGAACTGACATCAGCAAAATATTTTTCGAGTTTATTTCCTTTTTGCCGCATTTTATACTAAGATGAATACACAAAGAGGATACCTGAGGAAAGCCCGGAGAAGAGCCATATGCACCTCCAATAAAGCCAAAACCAACAGGAGGAGCATAATTTGGGAGCACAGCTGACTTCTGTGAATTAGAAAGTGCAGTAGATTTCTGTTCTGATGCTTGCGGCTTTGCAAGGGAACATTCTAAAACTTGACCTGCAAGTAAAATGGATAAGGAATAATAATCAAACTCACCGGTAACAATTAGTTGTCATGTTATTATTTTTACAAGAATACCGTTGATCTCATATTTCTCGGTGTTCTTGAGGGCTTTCATGGCACTTGATCTGTCAGCAAAGTGAACAAATCCATATCGGCTATTCTCATGCCCAGCCTTAGCAGGAGGAACAACTACTTTCGTGATCTTCCCATGATGTTCAAACAACCTTTGCAAATGATCCTGGGAAATGTCTCTTGGCAAGTTCTTAACGTACACAGCCTTGACCTGCCACAAACAAATTCATGAGTTAGTTTAGGGGAGTAACAAACGACAGACAATAAATGTACTTGCTTATTCATAAGCACGAAGCTCACGAAGCAGATACAAATAACAGTAATTTATTCAGTTTTAAGTTGAACATCTTGTTGAAAATTTTCATAATACCAGCCATCTATTAGCAGTAGCAGCTAGAATGTAGAATCTACAAAGTAAGGCAGCAAATGGAGATCATACACTGATCACTCTTAATTGAGTATCACCGACTCGTAAACAGAAGTCTGGTAACACCAACTATATAGGCGATGGAGCACACTACGATTTCTCTTCAGTAATGCCTAACAAAAAGTTCAATAGCTAACTGTTTCTCACTTGCATTATCCCCTCAAAATAAGCTAATACTAGCATGCATGGATAAAGTATTAATGATTTACCTAGTGGTATCCATAACAAGAACAAGACACCACTAACCATATCTCATAATGGTGTGACGTAAATAAGGAATTAAGACCTGAGTTGCAGTAGAAGACTCTGCATTTTTGGGATCAGCCCAGCTAACAGTGGGAGCATTGTTTCCTAGTTTGAAGTCAGAGGTTGACATTTTCTTTCTGGAATATTCAGCGCATGCATGGTTGTAGTAGTCAATAAAGGCGTATCCACGGTTTCTTCTAGGGTTATGTGGATCCTACACAAAATGAGGCGTAAAAATTAAGTTGACAAAGGCACTTGGAACTAATAGCATATTAGGATGAGACTCATGAGATTATTTACAGTATAGTAAAGTGTACATACCTTTATCAGCTCTATGGATGTGACACCTGGACCGACATCCTTCACAACTTTTTTCATCTCTGCCTCTCCCAATTCTTTGGGAACATTACCAATGAACAAGCGATGCTTTGCTTGAGATGTTGAACACTTAACCTTCCTTCCCTAGAAAGATAAATGCAGAAAGAAATCGACAACTGTACCAATAGGTTTAAACACCAAAAGGTTTGACACGTATCATTAGGAGGCCGTGCATGCAGTCTGCAGAGACTTATTTAATCAGTGACTATATAATTAAATATTGTTATTAAATAATCACCTTCAACTCCTTGTTGCTGAGATCTTCTATTGCCTTGGATGCTAATTCCTTGGTTCTAAACGTCACAAAAGCATAACCTCTGTTGTCGGTTGCATCTTTCCCCTTCATTATCCTGACCTGTAGATTGTAAAATTGGTCATCACAAAAAAAGAAAAAGCCTAAGCTTGCGTTAAAAGCCATGTGAATACATTATCATAGTCGCTCACCTCTATAACTTTACCAATAGATTCACAGAAACACTTAATATCCTCTTCAGTGGCGTCCTGAGGAATGCCACCCAGATAGACTTCGGATCCATGAGGAGGAAGTGAAAGAAACTCACTGTGTTTTTTATTATCATCACCTCCCTCACTCATGGAATCCCTTTGTTCATCTTTGTCAGATTCATCAGCTGCGTTTTCTTCTTCCTCTTCCTCCTCTTCTTCCACCTCTTCCTCGACTTCCTCTTCAACCTCTTCTTCTACTTCCTCATACTCAGATTCTTCTTCTTCTTCCATTGCATCCTCAGGATTCTCTTCTTCTTCGGTATCCAGGTTCACCTGTTCTTCAGACCTTGAAGGTTTTCCGATCTCCAAAGACTTTTCATGCACATCTATGTTTGAGCTGGCAGTAGCACCTGACTCTGGCCTCATCTTGTGAACTGGAATAAATAATCTCGCAAGCTACTAAGAAGGGAGCACGGCAGCCAAAAATCTTTCCACGGGAAGGAACTCCAATGTGGAAAGATAGATACAAAAGGAAAGGTAAAAAGGAGTTTCTGAGTAAGATTTCCAAAATCGACGCCAACAGAAATAGGGTCAAAGTTAAAGAACTGAATGAGAATGGTAGCCCGTACACGTCCATAACTCAAAAATCAATGCAAACTGGCTGAAGAGGGTTACGAACAACAACCAAAGGTTTAAGATACTCAACAGATGCAATAACAAGAAGCCACGGATTATCAGATATTCAATCTACGTTGAGAGTAATGGGCAGTATGAAATGAAAATTTGTTTATCATCTGGAACCACATAAGCATGACAAGGATAGAAACCAAAAAAAGAAAGGAATGAGAACATGAGAATATAGAAGTCAACATACAATAATAAAATTATTTAAAGAAAGAAGCAAAATGCAATAGCATCTAATGTAAACTCCAAACGGATAGATTACATTACACTAAACATGCTTGTTTTAAAGTATCTAAACAACCTACCCGATACATTTTCTCTAAAAACTGCAAATAAACACATTTGAAGTTGTTTTCTTTCTCAAAACAGCCTGTGCAGCAATTGGGGTTACTGAATACGAATTACATCTAAAATAAAACCATCATTTTCCCCATAATTGTGACTTTTTCTCTGTTCATCCAATCCAAAATCAACTCAATTTCAAAAGTAACCCAAAAACTGAAATATCTAACTCCATTTTGACCCTCATTTGACAACGCATTATACCTAGAGCTCGTAATCGAGAGCAATGTAAGCAATAGAGATTAAAGGAAAGTACCTGAATATGAGAACAATTTTAGAGTCGGAATTTGAACGAAAATCGCTCCGGCTTTGCAAAAACGAAACCCTAATTTAATGCTCCGGCGATACTGCAGAGTGCGGAGGATTTCAATTCTGAAAATCTGACTATTTGAAAATTATAGGGTGAATGATTATCTGCTGCGGATAGACGTAACCTTGATGCTTACAATATATGGCCCGGTATCATTGGGGGCCCAATACCAGCGCTCCCTCCTTCCAAGCATTTTTTTTTCTGATTATTTTTTGTCACCTATAAATTGGATATCTTTTATTTTTATACTCCCTCCGTCCTTATTTATATTGCTCATTTGGGTTTGGACACAAATTTTAAGAAAAAAAGTTTATGTAAGATAAAAATATGTAAGAGATTGAGTGGAAAGTAAAGAGATTGGAGAGAGAATATATTTATGAGGGTAGAAAACATTTCATTTAAGGAAATGTGAATTATATTTTGGAACGTCTAAAATAGAGAGAAAAACAATAATATGTGACGGAGGGAGTATTTTATTAGAATGTATTAACATTTAAATGAAGGGAGTAATAATTTTGTTATGATATGATGTTTTCCACAAACGAAAACGCAGCCTAAAAGAAACAATGGCATCTTGATGGATTTCATTTCAATTAGAGTTAATTGTCTAAAATCACATGCATAATATAACAATTTGTACAAAATCACTATTATAAAAACTTTTTATCACTTAACCAATTATCTAAAATTTCAAATCAACAAATGACCACCTTTGTTAATATAAAAAAAATTCTTACAAAATTTTGAAAAAACTCAAAAAATTATACCATATAAGAAATAAATTATGCATTTCTTATAACTCAAAAAGACAATTACAACTGAAATTAAAATGACCGTCTAGCCATCACGTAATAAAAGACCTTCCGCCAGAGCCTTCTGCGAGACAAAAGATAATTGTTGTCTCACGATTGAGAGCGTTGTTGGATGCTCCATACCTTTAGCCTCAACCCACCTAGCTGCTCGTCCTCCAAAGCCTCCTAAATATTTCATAATAAAAGGTTAAAAAATAAGACCATTAGCACAACAACCAGCCTCGTACTTCGAAATCTTCCTTTTTCTGCTTTGTTAGTTGTCTCCCCTGACTCCAACGCTGACCCTTCCCCAACAAAAGGTGACACAATAGAAACATCGACACATAGATCCCTCACTCCGTCCCAAACAGGAACTAAGATATGTGCGGGCTTCTCCCCGCCTTCAAGAAGGCCAGTCACCTCTAGTCGAAGCCCCATGTTTGCCTCTCTAAAAAAAGGTGAACAACGCATCTCTCACCGCGTTGTGTCTCATTATCCTCCTTCCCCAACCCGGACAAAATTATTTAACGAATATTTTTTATTTTTTTATAAAAGAAAAACGTGTGTAAAAATTATTATTTTTAAAAATTGAAACTTCTATAAAAAATACAAAATTTCAAATGAAACAAAACAATGTTATACTATATTATGTATACTTGTTTTGCAATTTTCTAATTTTTCTGAATTTTATTAAAATTTTCTATTAAAAACTGGTTATTTGGTAACTTTAAATCTATATATATAATAGAATTGGATGGTCAACCGGTCCTACAGCGACGAAAAAAAATTAGTACTAATATCTTTGAAA
>JAWWMW010111399.1:0-10253 GCA_035048345.1 Echeveria elegans
TTGATCAAATACTCGGTCCAATACAATTAAATATACGGTCACATACATTCAAATAAAGTCATATACAAACAAATACGCATAAATACGAAATAATAGGAACAAATACGTGTGGATGACGTGTGGTGTAAATAAAAGTATGGAGATGGTCATTTTTTGTTAAATAAAGTTTTGTTTTGTTTTGTCTTTATTCTTATTTTGTTTTATTATCCTATAACGATGAAAATCAGGGCTTTAGCAACGAATTTTTTTTATGGGTGTTTGTGTGTTGATGATTGTATTCTATTATTATAGTGGATTATTGTACAATTTAACTCTTAGTTACATGTTGCTGCATGATTGCATTTGCCTAATTACACTTTATATGTCATTTTGCACGTTAATGTTGTGTTACATGTTAGCATGAGAGTATGATACCTCGTGTTTTTTTGTTGTTGTTATTTTACCCTTATCAAATTAAATGCACCTTAAATTCAATATAAAATACATTATTTATGAATAACCTCAAGCACTCGATTTTAAAATATCAACGCTTAGAGTGATGTTTTTTTGTTTCACTAAATTAGCTTATCCTCGTAGATACAAACTATGTGCTCAAATACATAGAAGTGCCAAACCCTACCAAGTTTTATCTGGAAAGAAGTGTAACACATATATGAATGACTCCGTTTGAGCATCCGCCAGCACCCATTCTTCAAGCCATCTTTTTATAAAAACTCACTGCAGTATATTTGTTGGAAGTTGTGGATGAGAAACAAATCATGACAAACAAGTACATTTACGGATTAAATAAGAAGTCATTGGGTGTTCCCGACTTACTTCGGAGCTTCAAATTTCCAAAGATTATATACTTGAACGACATATCCACATCGGCCAAGATTTTACGTAAATGTAATCAGGGACGGCCCATGGGTTGACGCCCATGAGGCAATTGCCTCGGGCCACATAAGTTGAAGGTGACGAGTGTGTAAATTACTTGGTATTTTACATATTTCCTCACTTAAATTCTTGTTTATATTTATTAATTGTTAGGGTTTTGATACTTTTTGAACCTTTTGTAGGGAAAATGCGAACTGACGCGGTTCAGGAAGGATGTAGGAAGTTTGGACTCAAAAGCGGACATTTCGACACAAAACAAGACTAACCCGAGTCACACCCAAAGAGTAAAAATGACTAAGGGCAACTCTTGCCTTGCCCGAGTCACTTGGACTCGACCTGCCATAAATCTTATCGTTTCAATCAGAGCAAGCCGAGTCACTCTTCACTCATTCCCGAGTCTCTTGTGACCTAACCTGCCATAAACCTTCTTATTTAAATCTGAGCAAGAGACTCCGTCGAGTCACTTTTCGTGTTAAAGCAACTAGATATCAAACACCACAAACAAGGGTTGCTTTATTGGAATCGAGTAAATTTAGCGATGATCCTAAGTTATAAGTGAAGCCGAATGTTTAACTTTGTATGAACTTGAAAACTTCGAATTTTTATTACGAATGTGTATTTGGTATGACTTATTATTTGTTTTTAATTCAATTAGTGAAAACTTACAGTCTAAAGATATGTGTATGGATTGAAATAGCAAGCTCAATGCTCAATTATTGTTTAGGATTCAGTTGATTCAGTGTCTGTATCAATGCAACTTAGACAGATAGTTAGACGTTACAGAAATTGAAACGACACAGAGATTGATAACCCAGTTCAGCTCCTTTAAGGCTTAGTCTGGGGGTTTCTCCTCAAGCCCGGTGAAAATAATTCACTAATATGAAACATTCTTACACAACATTTACAACCTCAAGTAATGTCAAGTTAAGATAGAATTTAGTGAAAAGATCCAAGAAAAATTCAGTCCTTATATACAAGATCCCGTCTTGATGTTCATCAGTCCAGACCCAGTCTGATCTATTCTGCGGATGTGTTCTCTTTCTCGGCCTACACTCATCAGCGTTTGAAGCTTGAATAAGCTTGTCGCCGTTCTTTGATTATCACCTCTTCGTGATTGATTGAACGTCAGAATGTATGGCTCGTCGTCGTCGAGAGTATATGATATTTGCTTGGCATAATCTCGACGGGTCGACGATGTATTTTTCCTTTTAAATTTTGACACCAATGAAGATGGAATCCATGCATATTTATATTGTTTCGGTTGCTTCTTCTCCAAGCACTAGATATTCCTTCCAAAACCGAAACTTTATATTTGAACTCCTTCTTGATATTGATACTTGCCAAAACAATATATAGCAATATTCATGATCATAATAATCTGATTAAATCTGATTTGAATTTATTAAATCAGATCTGCTCCACCTGTTACTTAGGTATCAAACTTTATCAAGTTACCAAATATAAAGATATACAGAGTCCAGTCTGCGACGACTCAGTCCCTCCGAATCAAATAAGGAAACATGTTTCAGGCTTGCAGATTCAGATAAGATACACTTTCCATATATTGCTTTAGATAATGATTTAGCAACATTCTTGATTTAGCAATATTTCATATTGCTTAAATATTCCTGATTTAGCAATATTCCACATTGCTTAAATATTCCTGATTTAGCACAATATTCAAACTTCATACTTTATTTATAAAAATAAGGATTCGTACTCCACGTAGGCTGATGACGTAGCACAACCTTGATCGACTCAGTCTGTTGTCTCAGACTCTGTGATGACTCAGCCTGGATTGAAACACTTAACTCCGTCAAGCATTCACGATACTCATAATCATCATGTCTAAAAATATTGTCATACACGAGCGCTAAGTTCCAAGGTGCTCTCATGAATGTTTCCATTAATCAATTACAATGTATTCATTAAATTTTGTGATATATAGAGAAAATACCATTTTTGTGCTAATGATATTGCCAAGGAAATGGGTGTAGCGCCTAATTTTAGAGAAAAGCCTATTATTCATAGGAATAGAAGATTTGATGATCATGTTGATAATGAAACATCAAGGTCCCCGCAAGGGGCATTTGGAATTGATTATTTTTTATATATTGTGGATCAAGCGATTCATTCAATTCAAACCAGATTTGAGCCATTTACATTATATGACAAAAATTTGGTTTCCTTTCTGGTGTTGAAAAATTATAAATGCAAGGCGATGATGAGTTGAAACAAAATTGTCTTAGTCTTGAAAAATTATTTAAAACATAATGATAGCTTAGATATTGATTGTTTAGATTTGTTTGTAGAGTTGAAAAGTTTTAGAGAAATTTTACAAGTTGAAAACAATACTCCTATTTGTATACTTGATCAAATAAAAAGATTTGACTCTTTTCGAATGCTTTCATTGCCTATAGAATATTGTTAACGATTCCAATCATGGTTGCTTTGACGAAAATAAGTTTTTCAAAATTAAAGTTGATAAAATCTAACTTGAGGTCCACCATCACTCAAGAAAGATTAAAAGTATTGGCTTTCCAAAAGTGTTGAGCGTGAAGAAATTCAAAAATCTCCGATGGAGAAAAGCTGAAGAATCAGCAAAAACAAGGAAAAACCAAAAGGCAAAGTTGGGAAACTTAATTTCTTAATTAGCTGAACAGCAGTAACTGGGTTTTAAAGAAAGGAAAATATAGCTTTAGGTTTTTGCTTAATCTGCCCTGAACTATTTGATAATTACGTAACGGTCCTCTGAGTTTTGTGTTTGATGTTCGTTGTTGGAATTAGGGTTGCAAAGAGGAGAGGCGACGACGGGAACATCCGTCCGAGTATCAGTTTCAACAGCCCCGTCAAGCACAGCGTATGAAGAAAATTGACAACGCCGAGCTTGGAACACAAGTAAAGAAGCTGAGACGAGCCAAGACTCTTGGTGAACATATCCGCGGCATGTTCGTCACTGGGAACGAATTTGGGGAGAACAATTTCGGAGGTGACAAATTGTCGAACCAGGTGACAGTCGAGTTCCACGTGGTTGGTTTTTTCGTGAAATACGGGATTCCGAGAGATGTGAATAGCTGCCTTGTTGTCATAGAACATTTCAACAGAAAGGGGAAGATCGACTTGTAAATCCTTTAAAAGCCTTGTAAGTCATACAATTTCACTACGTGTGTGAGCCATTGACCTGTACTCAGCCTCAGCAGACGATCGAGAGATAACAATTTTTTTGTTTTCCAGGAAATTAATGAGGTACCAAGGAGGATAACAAAGCCAGTGATGGAGCGACGGGTTAAGGGGCAAGAGCCTCAGTCCGCATCACAGAAAGCAGCCATATGGAAGCTCGTTTCTCTTGGGTAAAAAAGGCCATGTGCAGGAGCTCCTTTGAGGTATCTCAAAACTCTATAAGCTGCCTGTAGATGTTTCTCTGTAGGTTTGTGCACGAATTGGCTAAAAATGTGAACTGTGTGGGACAAATCTGGTTAGTTACGGTGAGATAATTTAATCGTCCAATGAGGCGTCTGTATGGGGCAGGATCTGTGAGTCAAGGCAAGGTTGTGTCCAGTTTCCAATGGTGTAGAGACTGGTTTGCAAGCAGTTAGACCTGCTTCTGATATTATGTCTAGAGCATATTTTCTTTGATTAAGAAACAATCCTTTGCATGATCTTCCCACCTCTATTCCCTAGAAGTAATGTAGGTGCCCCAAATCCTTGATCTTGAATTTTGAGTGAATAAAGGTCGTGATGGTATTTATTAGCTCAGTTGAAGTCCCTGTAATAATAACCTTGTACACATAGACGAGTAAGGCCACAAAATCGGTAGAGTCTGAATATGTAAAAAAGGAGTAGTCATTCAAGCTAGCTTGAAATCCATAATGGAGCAGGGTCTCGTTGAATTTTGTGAACCATTGGCGAGAGACTTGCTTGATCCCATAAATACTTTTGAAAAGCCGCAGTACTTTCCTATTAGCTTTATCAGAAGTGTAAAACCCTGGGGGAATGTTCATATAGACTTCTTCGTCTAGGGTCCCATGTAAAAAGGCATTATTAACATCTAACTGATGAAGAGGCCACCCCTTTAAATTGGCCACCGCTAGGAATGTCAGAATAGTATTCATTTTGGCCACAGGGGAAAAAGTTTCGTGATAATCCATCCCTTCTAGTTGAGTAAAGCCTTTAACTACGAGACAAGCCTTAAATCTATCCACTGTTCCGTCAGGATTTCGTTTCACTTTATATACCCATTTAGAGCCAACTGCACTCTTATCTTGAGGCAAAGTAGTTATCATCCATGTATTGTTTTCCTCAAGGGTTTGAAATTCCTTTTTCATTGCCTCTACCCATTATGGATTCTTGCTTGCCTGTAAATAATTCCTAGGTTCGGTGTTTGAAAGCAGATTCATTGAAAAAGTGTTGGTATTCCTGTGAACAACAAGAGTAGTTGACATAAGTTTCAATAGGATATCAGATGAGGTTGGAATTATAGCAAAAATAGTCATGTAGTGTATCAGGTCTCTGAGATACTCTATCTGATTTCATATGAGGAACCTGAGTGGATGAGTCTCTTTCCAGTTGTTGGTTGTTTTCTGAATCACTAACCTCTGTCAGTGAGGTTTGGCTATCCCCTGTATCTTGGTTGTTCTGATTTATAACATTGTCTTCTGGCGGTTGGAAGGAATGCTCAGGAAAATGCTCAGTGAGAAGAGAAATTTCTGACTGCCCCTTGGGAAGCTCAGAGAAATGAAAAATATTATCGTGAAAGGTAACATCTCTGGCTATCACAGTGCTATGGCTTTTGAGATCGAACAGTTTATAACCTTTCTTTCCAAAGGGATATCCTATAAGTACGCAAGGATTAGCACTAGCATCAAATTTTCCTCCGTTAGGAGAAATATTAGTGACATAGCATAGACAGCCAAATGTCCTTAGATGACTATATTCTGGTTTTCTTTTAAAAAGAACTTCAAAAGGGGTTTTGTCCTTCAAGGTGACTGACGGTAACTTGTTGATTATGTAGGCGGCTGTCAGGACACATTCTCCCCAAAAGGAGTCAGGAACTGAAGATTGGAATTTTATTGCTCTAGCAATTTCAAGTAAGTGTTTATGCTTCTGTTCTACAATGTCATTTTGTTGTGGAGTGTAATGACAACTTGTCTGATGGACACACGCTTGTGATTCTAGAAACTGAGAAAACTTGTGGCTTAGGAATTCTTGTCCATTGTCCATTCGTAAACCTTTGACTGAACAGAAAATTGGGTTTTAATCATTAGAAAAAAATTGATGAGGAAATCTGACGCTTCTCTCTTTGTGGTGAGCAAATAAATCCATGTACATCTTGAAAAATCCTCTAATATAGTGAGAAAGTATCTTGCCCCATTTAGAGAGGGTGCTTTATATGGACCCCAAATATCAGTGTGAATTAATTCAAAAGGATGAAATGGAGCGAGTGGTACTAACTGGGAATGGTAATCTGGATTGTCTTGATTGAGGGCAAATTTCACATTGAGTGGTTTTACTAACACAATTCAAGTTAGGAATATGAGACTTACAAAATTTAAACAACTTTGAAAAGGGGACATGGCCTAGTCTTCTGTGCCATAGGGAAGCAGAAGGTTGGCTGTTGCGAATGATTGAGCAATGGACTGGCCCTTGTCAGAAATAGTAGAGTCGACTCTTTAACTCACCAATCCTTAAGAAAGTCTAATTTGCTAGGCCCTGGGCATAACACGTCTTGTCAGTAAATCTAATCTCTGAGTTTAAGTCTCGGGTAAGTTTTGAGACACTGATCAAATTGAATTTGATGTCTGGAGCCAAAATAACATCATAAAGAACTATTTCTTGATTAAGATGACAAGTTTCAGTATGAGTGACGAGAACACTGGTTCCATTAGGAATAGTTATTTGATACGGTATATTGAGCCTTTGCAGATTAGTTAGTGACGTTTGATAATGGGTAATATGATTAGAGGCACCACTATCAATAATCCAGTCGCATTCATTTGTAACTATAGAAGTAAAACAGGAAATACGTGCCATATGAGGGTTATCATTTCTAGTGTCATCAATTAATGTCATCAGTCTGCTGAATTGGTCTTGATTGAACTTGATAGATCCCATTTAAATCTGCTTATCTGTTGAAATGCCAGCATCTTGTTCTGCATTGGGAGTATTAGTAATAACATTGTTAATAACTGCTTTGTTACCTTGTTGGCCAGGATTGCTCTATTTGTTATTGGCATGATAGCTATTTAATTTGTAACAGAAATCCTTGGTGTGACCCAGAGCATGATATAGGTTTCTTTCCTTTGTAGTTTCCATAGTTCTTGTTCCCTTGTCTATTTGCTGTGTAATTTCCCCTTTGGTTGTGAGCTGTAGGATTGATATTAGGGAGGCCACTATTAGAAACAAGAGTTGCTGGTTCAGGGACATTGTTCCTACCAATGCCAGTCTGGATCTGATGTTGCAGAATAATAGAGTAGATCTTTTCAATGTTAGTTAAGGGCTCCATTAAAAGAATTTGAGATCTTATTTGAAAGAATGCTTCATTGAGTCCCATGAGAAATTTTATGGATATGTCTAGATCTTTCTTAATCACTATGCATTGAGTAGATTTGCAAGCAGCTCCTAGATCACAAAAATCTTGAGGAGTCATAGAATCCTCATCACCCCATAAGTTTTTAAGCTTGGCATGGTAACTCTGAACAATCATGTCTGCTTGTTTTAGGGAGGTGATTTCTTCTTGAAGAGAGAATAACATGGGGCCATTGGAAACACCATATGTTCTCTGTAAGTCGTCCCAAACTTGTTTGCAATCCTCAATATGTATAAGTGTACCAGCAATTTCATCAGAAACTGAGTTGCTTATCCAGGTCAGAACAGCGTTGTTGCATTTTTCCCATCTCTCCAGCTCAAAGGGATCGTCTGGCCTGGGATAAATTCCTCTAATGAAGCCAAGTTTGCTTTTGAATGAAAATGCCCTCATCATCAGCTTTCTCCAGGTAACATAATTTTTAATACCAGTTAACTTTTGGGCAACCAAGGATGCACCAATATTTTCATAACTATTGACAAAAAAAGGATCATCATTGACGTTGGTGTATCGTCTTGTGGTTGTGTTTCCGTTAGATAAGGAGGCCTGGTCTGAAGTAGAACCAGTGTGTAAAGAGTTGTTGTCAGTAGCCATCGTTCAAAGAGGGTAAGGAGGAAAATAGGGAGCTGAGTAAATGCGGAACAATAAAAGGAACTCTGCTCAAAATCAGACCAAAGGTGGCTCTGATACCATGAAGAAATTCAAAAATCTCCAATGGAGAAAAGCTGAAGATTCAGCAAAAATAAGGAAAAACCAAAAGGCAAAGTTGAGAAACTTAATTTCTTAATTAGCTGAACAACAGTAACTAGGTTTTAAAGAAAGGAAAATACAACTTTAGGTAATTGCGTAATCTGCCCTGAATTATTTAATAATTACGTAACGGTCCTTTGAGTTTTGTGTTTGATGTTCGTTGTTGGAATTAGGGTTGCGAAGAGGAGAGGCGACGACGGGAACATCAGTCCGAGTATCAGTTTCAATAGAGCCGCCCCTGTATAGAATAGACTCCAAGAGGCAAATCTAACCCCTGTCTGTAAACCCTACTCCTTTAACCTCTCTTCTCTCACAAATAGTTTGAAGGAATGCTGAACTGGGCTCTCATAAGACTATTATATCATATTTTTGTCGCGATATGCCGATACATGCTCTTGGAGCAAGTGCCTCAATGGTCTAAAATTAGGACCTTCGCGGCACACAAATGAATTAAAAGTCAAATCGGGCTGAAAGTTACTTCACCATATTGATAATCAGGCTCTTCCCTTGCCCAATCGAATGATCCGGACCACCAATATAATAAGAATAAGAATAATGTTACTTTATTGACTTATATGTAAATTATATAAAATTTATTTATTTCAAGAAGTATTTATAAATTACTATTTTAAAACTTAGTGTTAATTTTTTTACGTCTGTTATATAATTATTTACATATATAATTGGAATTATTGATTATATATACTTAGAGCAACTCCAGCTCGGGTTAAGTAGCCCACAATGCTAAAAAGGCCCAGCTGACATCTGATTTAACTAGATTTTTAGAGAACTTGCTCTCCAACGCACTCATGTAGTTAGTTAAATTATGACTTTTTTGTAAAACATCAGGTAAATCTAACTCTCTTCTCATCTTTGCTATTTTGCTTTTTTTTGTCGTTTACTGCTTTCATTTTTTTTCGTTTACTGTTTCCAGACCCAAATACCTCCTGCGCCCGACACGGCTATTTGAGATGCATCGTTGAAGCAGGTGGCGCTTGCGCTGTTCATCTCGTCAGGGCCTCACCAGAAGAACAACATGCCTGTTCATTTGTTTGTCGATGAGGACGCTGCCGTTCGGTTTGGTTGGAGCTGAATTGGGGTTTAATTGGCTGCTTGTTTAGATGATGCGTTGTTCGAACTATTCGACCAGCGCTGAAATTTGACTTAGGTGACTGGAACAAACGAGACTTCAGGTCAGGTGAGGATAATGGGGTGAGATTGAGTCACGTTGGGTTGAAGAGATGGTCTTTAAAAATGGGATAGCTAACACCCATTGGAGCAAATTATGATTTTCACCCTTAATTTTTAGATGCTCAATATAATATATATTGTTTACCTAACTATTTTAACTATTGGGCTGGATCTGATAGTAATTAATGTATTTTTCCTGATTGGTTTGGTGGCAGGGGAAAGGTTCCACCAGTCAGTAGCTAGATCTGATAGTAATTAATGTATTTTTCAATTACCTTGATTCTGACATGTGTTTGATGCAGCTTTATTGCGTCTCTTAGTAGAACTCTACCCTCTTCCTATTTTGCACTTGCCAAGTTATTAAAGTAACTCTATTCAAATGTTGTACATATAATAATTACATACGGCAAACTGTATAGGCAGCCATTATATTTAGCTGGTGTGGTAAATGATATGCCACTGATGTGGATGTATGCTTTGTCTCTTTTTTCCAGTTTGGGGCCTTGAATGAGTGTAACAGCCCATACATTTTGTCAAAAGTACGCAAGGCTTGCTCGTATTTTCTTCTGAGCATTCACTATGAAATGCTTGGTGATTTTTTCCTGTTTTGTTGTGTAGGGAGTGTGCGAATAGGCAAGATAAAAGAAATAGTGGCAGAGATGTCTGTGCATGTTGATATTTTATTTTTGTTTTTGAAAACCAATAGGTCTCTTTTTGGCTCCTTCTAGGGAAAAACACATGTTTTATAAAAAATTGAAATGCCCCTTGTTAAATCTATAAGTAAGAGTCTTAGCAGGAGCCCAAGTGAGAGCCCTCCAAGGAGATCATCTAAGATATCCGTTAGCAGAAGCCT